>SNQJ01S0206180.1:0-16397 GCA_010110895.2 Picea sitchensis | reverse complement strand
ACTAAGAAGGTTGAAGATGAAAAACACTTTCTCTTAGATTGTCCAACCTATACCCATATTAGATCTCATTTTCAAAATATTTGTCACACTACCAACCTTCCCAACCTCTTAACTCAACAAAAATATGGTGATGTTGGAAAGTTTCTCTTAATGCTTTTTGAGCACATAAGCACAATTCTAAAGAATCACAAATAATCACTTACCCTCTGATAGACCAATTCGATCTTAGTGGACGTTAATAATCATCATCATTATCATAATAAGATATTACGTCTTTTTTTAATGCAAATGTTAGCATCCTCAACTAGAAGTGAAAATATAACAAAAATGTTAGCATCCTCAACTATAAGTGAAAATAAAACGTTCGTTATATTTGTGAGTAAGATATCTTAAATATCATATAAATAGAGAGAAGTATAATTTGTAACCACCTTTTGATGCTTATTCGTTTTCCTTTTCAAATCTTATCAAATGGTGAGCCCGTCATTTTTAATGAGTTCTACTATTTCATATACAAATATGACTGCACTCTTGTGATGGTATATTTTGCTTGAGAGGAATCAAGTAATTTTTGAGGAGAAAGTGCCCTCGATTTGGGCAATGAATTGTAAGACTTTAAGAGCACACAATTCGTGTTCCCATTCTAAAAAATCAAACATTATAAGAAGGAGTTTGATCACCCAATTTGTAGATTACACTATTGCATATTTTGACGGGGCTTCTATACAGGGTGGATCGATCTATGGAGCCGGGGGTGTTATCAAAATTCTAGACTTCCATGTTTATAGATGGAATATCAATGGAGGGTTCAGTACAAACTCCAAAGTGGAGTTGTTGGGGGCTTGAGTAACTCTAATACTTGCAAATCAATGGAAAATTCCTAAGATTCAGTTGATGGGGTATTCTAAGGTGATTATAGATTGGCTGAACCAAAAGGGAAATTTAAATGCTATCGACATTGAAGGTTGAAAGCGCAGAACCAAGGTATTGACTACAATCTTCCATGAAATCAGCTTTCATCATATATTCAGGGAATATAACAAGGAAGCAGATCTCCTTTCCAAACAAGCCTTGCTAGGTCCAAAAGGTAGATTAACTTACTATACTTGGGAAAATGGGAAGGTAGGCCCACTATTCCATCAAAATCTCTTCTAAAGTTGGGGATCTTATTAGCTATTTTGGATTTGGCGAGTTTTTATAATTTTGGGTCCTGGATTCATAGTCTATAGTCTCCTTAGTGGAGCTAAACTATTATGTAGTTTGACTTTCTTTGAGTGCTTTCGCTATGGTCCCTTTTGGAGAGCACTTGCTAAGTCTTTAGGGACTGTAGTTATTTGTTATCTAGTTGGCGATAGTATAGTCACTGATGGATCTGTTTTTGGAAATATCCTTTTTTGAACAGTACATTGTTGATGTAAATGAGATTATACTCTCATATAATTTCGAGCGAATTTTCTATGGAAAAAGTATACACATCACCATTTAACGTCTAACAAAATCGCTACCTTTCTAAGTCATGTATTTACTCTAATACTGATAGTCTAAGTCATGTATTTACTTTAATAATGATAGTTAGAAATGTATTTACTTTAATAGTGGTACTTAGAAGGTATGATATATGATAAGGTTTTTTTTATGAGTAGTTAAAGTGGGGTATTGTTATTTTCTTAGTTTAAATTTGCAATAAATAAATAAATTTTTAAGGCATGTATTTATTTTATTAATAGTAGTTAGAAGGTATGATGTGTAAATGGGTTTTATCAAAATGACTAAAGTGGGATATTATTATTTTTCTAGTTTACCATCAACTCTTAATTATAATATGTTTGTTTTTTATGGGTCTATTTCCTCAACAATTTATGGTGGAATATATTTCCATGGTTTTAATTTTTTAATGAAATTTTTTTATCTTCACATATTTGTAAGTAATGGCATTCATTTATAACTAGAATATTATCACTTTTGTCTTGTCAATATTAACTTTCATGCCTACTTACTTACAAAGGTGTCCAACACTATCATGTGATATTTTAAGCTAACCAACCTACATATAATTTGTAAGTAATGACATTTATTTGTAACTAGAATATTATCACTTTTGTCTTATCAATATTAACTTTCATGTTTATTTACTTACAAAAGTTTTCAACACTATCATGTGATATTTTAAGCTATAAAGGATCCTTCTTGTAAATATTATCATTTGCATATAGATGAATCTTGATTATTATTCCTACATTTTTTTATGAACAAAAACACCTGAATGAATTAATGTTAATTTATGTAGTGGTTAAGGGTATCCTTATGTGAACTCATCCATCCATGGGTAAAAGAAAGTGAAATAGTTTGTTGACAATAGCATATGTGTTGAGAGCAAGCAATAAACACCATCCAATTGATATACAAGTATATACATTGTTGGATCTGCGTGCATGAACATCTAATCAATATAGAAGAAAGTTAAACATTTTAAGTTTTCAATCTTTTTTGGATTTGCCAAAAATCCAACAAAACAATCTTCCCAAAATTATACGAAGAGAATTTTATTCAACCTCAGTATGAGATCATCAAGAGAATTTTATTCAACCTCAGTATTTGAGATCATCGTCTGCCACCCATCTGAGAATTTTATTACCCCAAGTCTTTGAGATCATCGCCTGCCACCCATCTCGGAATTTTATTACCCCAAGTCTTTGAGATCATCGCCTGCCACCCATCTACTAAATAAAATACGTTACTTAAGAAATAGCAAACCTCAAGTTCTACACAATTCATCACTCAGGACATTGGTTAAGTCTCCATTTAACAAATCAAAGAACTTCGATTCTGCATTGTTGTCTGATTAGATTAGACAGTCAATCCTAAGCTCGAATCCCAGAGTACAATAGCTATATATATTTTAATGAATGAGAAGCCAAATTTATCAAATTCCCATGTCAACTGCTAAACTGTGGAGTAAATTCCAAAGAAACTCAAAATCCAGGAGGCCATGGACCAGGCATGGATCGCTTTTAATAGATAGTGCTCGCCAGTGGGATACACAAATATTAATAACACCAAAACGATGAAGATAAATGGCAAGTCACTTTCAGCTATTTAAAAAAGAAAAGACTATTCAGTTGATACCATTTTTCACATGATTTTGAACAAAATCAAACGAAAAAATTAGCAAAAAAAAATTCTCAATACCATTTTTCATATGATTTTTAACAAAATCAAACGAAAAAGAGTAACAAAAAAAACTATTCAGTTGATATCATTTTTCACATGATTTTGAACAAAATCAAACTAAAAAAGTAGGAAAAAAAAACTCTCAATACCAATTTTCACATGATTTTAAACAAAATCAGACGAAAAAAGTAACAAAAAAAACTCTCAAAAGGTAAAATGTTTAAACCCTAAAAACATAGGTCACGAGATACCATCCCATACACTAACCCAACAGTTAATGTAAACACAGCAGCAGCTGACTGTAACGCCTCAACAGCTCTGCAAAATCTTATTTAGCCACAGCTTTCAGCTTCTCCATATCTTTGCAAAAACTCGGCTAATTTAGAGGCGAAGTGTCAGGAAAAAACAATTAAAAGCTGCCAAATTGCTCCACTTGTAGGGCCTTGCACATGGCTGCTCCCGTCAATCATTTTTGTAACGAATGCCCGCTCTACAAGGAATACACTAAATTAAGCAAAAAGAGAACATTGACAACTTTAGCTGGCAAGTGGAAGCCTTCCTTATCTCGAGGTAGGGCTGACTGGCTGATTTGTAATGAGAAGAGTAGTAGAGTGGAGCCCTCCTTGCTGGACCTCTCCTCTTGCTTTCTGGTGTCAGTTGGTGTACCTGTGAAGGCTGCAAGTTTGTTCATTGGCTACAATTGGGAACCCTAATCACTTTCCCATGCAATGGTGTTGTCATGAAGTTGAAGTATCATTATTTTTTTTAAACTAAATTTAATTAGACTTTTACCATGGTGTAAGTTTCATGTACTATGGAATATTGTTTACTTTAGCAATATATGAATGAGAAATCTCTATTGTAGGAGTATATTAATGAGAATTCATTGTAAGTAATCCACATTTGGAGAATCTTTGAAATCAAGTTTTTAGGTCCAAAATTGAATGGTTTTAGGAGAGAGAGACATTTTTGAAATACCAAGGAGAAATTAGTAAGGAGTAGGAATATTTTTGTGCACATAATTGTAAAGTATAGGTCCTTTGGATGATTAGTGTAGGTTTTACTTGTATTTTTTATATTAATGAGAATTCATTGTAAGTAATCCACATTTGGAGAATCTTTGAAATCAAGTTTTTAGGTCCAAAATTGAATGGTTTTAGGAGAGAGAGACATTTTTGAAATACCAAGGAGAAATTAGTAAGGAGTAGGAATATTTCTGTGCACATAATTGTAAAGTATAGGTCCTTGGGATGATTAGTGTAGGTTTTACTTGTATTTTTTATGTTTGTGTTTAAGCATGTGAATGGTGAGTTTATTATGGATAAGTCATTGTTACTCGAGTTTTTGGAATGGAAAAAGTTTTTCATGGGAAAAATTTTAACTTGAAATGCTAAGACCTCAATCTATAACAACATGGATTTATGACAACTTGGTAGGAGTGGCATGTGATGTTAGTATCCAATGTATTTTTAAATTTTAAACACATGTTCTTATTAAATTAAAATTTATCAAACAATTTACATCAAAGTCAATAACTTTCCCATGGTGAGTGGGAAAGGGATCTATAATGTAAGGTCAAAGGTTTGGTTTAAATTTGGAGATTCTCACTCTACAACAACTTGGTGAACAACTTGATGGGAATGGCATGCAATGCTAGTACCTTCAGTTTTAAATATATATCTTATTAAATTAAAATTTATCAAACAATTGAGAGCAAAGTCAATGACTTTTCAAAGGTGAGTGGACAAGGGATCTATAATGTAAAGTCAAAAGTTTATATTTGGAGATTTTCCATATTTGAGAAAATTGGCAAACTATAAGCTCGAAAGCATATTTATGGAAATATATATTACATATACACTACACATGTAGTTGGGTACTTGCTTCTTGATAAAGATAGATTATTGTACCATATTAATATAAATAGGGAGGGTTCAAATCTCCATGCATCAATAAAAAAAAGTTCATTTTCATTTTATTGATAAAGATAGATTATTGTACCATATTAATATAAATAGGGAGGGTTCAAATCTCCATGCATCAATAAAAAAACCTTCATTTTCATTTTATTGATAAAGATAGATTATTGTAACATATTAATATAAATAGGGAGGGTTCAAATTTCCATGCATCAATAAAAAAAAAAGTTCATTTTCATTTTATTCTAAAAAAAATGAAAAGTAAAATTATATTGACAAAATATATATATAAAAAATTATAACTATCAAAATATGTAAAACAAGATGTTTGAACATTAAAAAATGAAATTATTAAAAGAATTTAAAAATTATTAAAAAGATTTTACACATATCCAAGATAACAAATTGGTCTCATTCAACAACATGGATACAATACTTTATCTTTTATAATATAATGATATAAAAACATAATTGTTTACTTATATAATTAATTAACCATTTATATATCAAATCTATATTCAACATTATTTAACATCATTGAATAATCAAAATAAGTTAAAAAAAAAAAACTTTCAAAGTCAAAAACCACCTTTTGGTTGAAGGTCACATTACTCCATTTCTACCATTTTTTCTGATTTGCTCATTATTTCAATGCATCCAACTATTGAAAATAAAACGTCCGTTATATTTGTGAGTAAGATATCTTAAATATCACATAAATATAGAGACGTGTAACCACCCCTATTGTTGTTTATTTGTCTATTATGAAATGGTGGCGCCGTCATTTTTCTTTTTTATGAATTGTACCATTTTATTAATCTTTATACATCACCATTTCAAGGTTGTTTAAAGTCTAACTAATCACTATCTTTCTTTGTATGTGATGTATTAAAGAAGTTATGTGGTTATATTTTTATGGGAATTTAACCTTGTCTAATGGTAAAAAATTAACTTATTTTCTATTTTTAAATTTAATTTTTTTTGGCGTTTTATATTCGATTTTTATTTATAATATGTTTGTTTTTTATGGGTCCAATCAAAGTACCATTTCATGTGGATAGTTCAAGTGTTAGTATTCTCAACAATTTATGGTGGAATACATTTCCCCTCTCTTGACATTTTATTGAAAAATTGTGTTCTCAAATTTATCAATAAAAATCTCTAACATTGTTCAAAACATTTCAAAATAAAAAAATAAAACATAACACTAAAACTCTTAGCAATATTAATAAAAATGTCACATAAACTTAGAGAATTCATACTGAGAATTTTTTTTATGACACTCTCTCGTTACTTCAATGACATCAATGCCAATTACACCATTATACTAATCAACTAAAGTGTGAAAATGTCAAGAATTTCTAAGTACTCTCAAACTTTCATCTTCGTTACCAAGCATATTATTAGTTACCAATTTAAATTAATTAATTTAACCAATGTCAAAAATTCTAAGAACTCTCAAACTTTCATCTTCATTACTAAGCATATTATTGGTTACCAATTTAAATTAATTAATTTAACCAATGTCAAGAATTTCCAATAACTCTCAAACTTTCATTTTCATTACTAAGCATATTATTAGTTACCAATTTAAATTAATTAATTCAACCTTCGAAACAAAAAAAACTGCAATAACATCCTCACTTTAAAAAGAAAACAAAAAACAAAAATATTCGTAGCTCATCATATTTCAAAATACTATATAAATCAAGATGATATATTAATCAAACATAATGACTAAAACAACACAAAAGTACCAATTTTGACCACGGAAATGGTTAGAAAACTCACATTGTCATCCACAATTATAGTTCAAAATGATCCAAACCGATAAAATGCCTACCAATCCTTCTATAATTATATTCTCACTTACTTCAAACCCATTCCATTGTCATGTTCAAAGTTTGTGACATAAAAGACACTAAACTCATTAGACAATTCTAAACAACCACAATAACATGCATTATCATATCCTTACAAAGTGTAAAGGCTTTACCCAAATGCTCATTCTACCATTTTCCGCATACAAAAAAAATATGGAGAATGTCTTTAACCATTTGATGGTATTAATGACGATGTGTAAAATTAAATGCCTTGGGATCACATGGTTTTGTTGGATGGATGGTGAGAAATGTAATTGTTACTCATGTCGACAGAGAATAGTATTCATCTAATTTTGGGGAGTTTTCAATTAATTATTATTACTATTATTTTAATGGTGTTTATTTGAACATTATGGATAACGGGTAGTGAGGAGCCATTGAGCCAATTGGGGGAGAAGAAGATGATGGATGATGCATTCATGGAATAGTTCTATTGCAATTAGTTCCTTTATTTCCCTCCTTCATATATTCTTTCAACAATTCAACTTGCTCAAACGTTAACAACAACACTAACAAGAGCATAATTTTCTCATGGACAACTTTCTTTCATAGTTCATAGTTTTCTCCCCTTTCTTCCATCTATGATAAGCTATCCACATGGGGAATTAATATTGTGACTAGTCCTTTCCAACCTACCCCATAATAACAGAGCAACAAGCTCACTACTAGGGCCATACCCTTCTTCAAGACTAAGAAACCTCCACATTGATGGGAACACCATGCTTGGGTCTTGAACTTGTGACCTCTCAAAGCCCCAAAGGATCAAAAGAGGTTGTGCAAACCATATCACCTATAGGATTTATCCCAATTCACAGCTTTATCCTCCATGTCACATGCAATCTTTTAACTAAGTAGGCCTTGTTTGGCACAACTAATATTGGGTAGTATGCATGGCTTCCATTAAGGAAGAAAAGGCCTAATTGGATACCTTATCCCACAAAAGGCATCTTTTTTTAGCAAGGTGGCTAAAGGGGTTGAAATTCATCCATAATTCTCCACAAATTTCATATATTAACTCATGAGAGCTAAGAAACTTCTAATATTTTCAAATTATTTGGGCATGGACAATCCTACATAGCCACAATTTTATTGGGATCAACTCACACCCCATCCCGACTTACAATGTGACCCAAATATTCAGCCTTTGAAGGACCGAAATAACATTTGGAATGTTTGAGGAACAATTAGTTTCCCTTGAGGATTTTCAAGACTTGATCAACATGCTCCATATGTGTATCCCATGTTTTTCTATGGATAGATATATCATCAAATAATACAAGCGCAAAATTGCATGGGAAACATCAAAAAATCTTATCCATGAGGCTTTGAAAGGTGGATGAAGCATTGTGAAATCCAAAGGGCATCACTAAAAACACATAATGGCCTTCATTGTGGAAGGTTTTCTTAGGAATTTCCACCTCCTTCATCCTTATGTAGTGGTATCCTGAGCAAAGGTTAAGTTTAGTGAAGAACGTGGCACCATGAAGCTCATCCAAGAGATCATCAATAAATGGGATGGAAAATTTCTCTTTGATCATCTTGACTTATTAAGAGCATCAAAATATAGAAACATTCCCCATTTACCTTCTTTCTTCAATATCATGACCATTAGTGATGAGTAAGGTCTAGTGATGTGACATATGACACCTACCCACAATAGTTCCTGAATAATCTTTCAATTTCATTCATTTGTGAAAAATGGTATTGGTAAGGATGCACATTGGGTGGTTGACTACATATAATCAAGGAAATATCATGATCATATCTGCTTATGAAAGGGGTAAGCCACAAGGTGTGCCAAATGCCTAAAGATGTTATTTCAGGATCAAATACAAATTAGGGTGGATGTCCTATGGTGTCTTGTCCACAACTTGGATGACATTGAATAGGGAAATAATGCTAGAGTGGCCTTTCTTCTATAACATTTCCATATTGTGGGAGTTGATAATTTATGAGGTCCAGTTTAGTGAAGAACGTAGCACCATGAAGCTCATCCAAGAGCTCATCAATAGTTTGCATGGGAAATTTCTCTTTGGTGGTCAACTTATTAAGAGCATGAAAATCTAGACACATGCACCAATTACCTTTTTTCTTCAATACCATGACCAATGGTTACGAGTAAAGGCCAGTGATGTGACAAATGGCCCCTACCTACAAAAATTCTTGAATAATATATTCCATTTCATTCTTTTATGTAAAATGGTACTGGTAAGGATGCACATTAGGTGGTTGGCTACATATAATCAAGGGAATATCATGATCATATATTATTCTGAAGGGGGTAAGCCACAAGGTGTGTCAAATGCCTGAAGATGTTATTTCAGGATCAACAATAAATTAGGGTGGATCTCCTATGGTGTCTTTTCTACAACTTGGATGGCATTGAATTGGGAAATAATTCTAGAGTGGCCTTTCTTCTATATAGCATGTCCATATTGTGGGAGTTGATAATTTATGAGGTCCAATTTAGTGAATAATGTAGCACCATGAAGCTCATCCAAGAGCTCATCAATAGTTTGGATGGGAAATTTCTCTTTGGTGGTCAACTTATTAAGAGCATGAAAATATAGTCACATGCACCAATTACCTTTTTTATTCAATACCATGACCATTGGTTACGAGAAAAGGATAGTGATGTGACAAATAACCCCTACCTACAAAAATTCTTGAATAATCTATTCAATTTCATTCTTTTCTGTAAAAGGGTGTTGGTAAGGATGCACATTGGGTGCTTAATTACTTGGAATTAAGGGAATACCATGATCATGCTCTCCTCATGAAGGGGGTAAGCCATGAGGTGCATCAAATAAATGACAATTATTATTAGTATCAACTAGAAATCATGATGGATCTCTTGAGGTGGGTTGTCCATAAACTGGATGGCATTGAATTGGTAAATAAATCCAAAGTGGTCTTTCTTTAATAGTGTTTCCATATGGTAAGGGTTGATAATTTCTAAGGATCCAGGATTGAACCCCTTAAGAGAGTGTCTATGGCCAAGTTAATGTATAATTCCTTGAAATCCATGGTAATCAAACCCAATTTTCTTAAGCTCCCAATGCCAATCACAACCACCCATTTCAATAGAAAAAAATTGGGATTTGAGATGATAATCCCCCATTTGAAGTTTCACATTTTCACACTTTCCACCACACTTCATCATATGTCCATTAATGATTATAATTTGAAAATTGTGAACTACATGGACATAACAAACAAATTCTTCTATCACTCGTCGTTGAATAAAATTGTGGGTGTTTCCACTGTTAATTAAAACAATCACCTTATGGTGCTTAATGTATCCAATAAACTTTACTGTCTAAGGAGGTTAAATGCTTAATAAAGCATGGAGGGAAATTTAGGGTTCTTCTTGAGGTGGCCAAGGTGGATTCTTTTGGAGGAGAAGGTGAATGATTTGTTAATTCCAAATTTGTGGTGGAATCCTTATAAATTTACTCGAGTTGGTTAGGGTGGAAAAAATCAATTTTATACAATTTTTGTTCCTTACATTTTTTCCCTTTAAAATAGCTCTCATCAGAATTGTAACAAAGTTTTAGGTGTTGGAGTTCAACCATTTCTTCATAGGTCAACTTTTGATCCCTTAAGGGCGGAGTAGGGGGGAATGGTTGGAGATTCTAGAGAAGGGAAATGGAAAGGAATGAAAGAGATTTGGCCTATGCATTGATCACCATCTCTACTTCCAAAGCTCCCAGGAGAAAGGTAGCACAATAATTTGAGCCCTTAGAGAAGGTATCACCCAAGAGAAAGGTTACAAATGACTATGCTCTCCTTCAATGCCCGAGGAGTTGGGGGTGTTGCCAAATTTTTATCCCTCAAACGACTGTGTCAGGTCATGAATCCTGACTTTCTTATGATTCAAGAGAAAATGTGTAGCAGTGTTAAGGCAGAGGAAGTTCTCAGACCTTGACTTCCAGGGTGGTCCTTTTTATCTTTAGACATTGAAGGCCTCTCAGAAGGTCTAATTTCATCTTGGAGTCCTCATATTAAGGTGATGGATAAGGATATCATTACCTCTTGTCTAGTTATTCGAGATTTTGATGGATTGCTCAAATCCTCATTCAAGTTAATCAATATATATGGCTTGTATTCTAATCGTTGTCCATTATGGGAGTAGATCAACGAGTCTGGTGTCTATAACTCTGAAAATATCATCATTGGGGTAGACTTAAATTTTACCCTCTCTTATGAAGTTCAACTAGGATTGGCTTAAGGATATGGACTGTCAAAAGTTGGTTGATGAGAAATGGAATCATTTGAATGAATAGTTAGCGACATCTCTCCTGCATTGATTTTTCGAAAACATCTCAAAAATCAAACAAGCTACTTATACATGGGAAAAATCTAATAAGGAAAAAAATCAACTCTCCTAAGGGAAGTGGAATCAAATATCAGGTTTCTCATAATTGAAAGAGAAGCAGGTAGTCTGACAGAAGAAGAAGAAGTATTGCTACATTCACATTTGAATAAAAAACAGAAATTGCTAGCGGCCAATGAATCCAAATGGCACCAAAAAAGCAAGGCCATCTGGATTCGAGAAGGGGGAAATAACACCAAATTCTTCCACATATTTTCCAACTATAATAGGATGTTCAAATCCATTTGGGAAATATCATACCAGTAAGGTTGAAAGGTTTCAGAGCTTGATGATATTGTTGATGCACATAAACATTTCTTTTCCAATCTCTTCAAGGCTCTAGGTGGTTGTCCCATATCGAAAATCCTTCAAGTCATCAACCTTTTCCCCAAGGCTATCACAAAGGAAATGAATTCCTCTTTATCCATGGAGATCACAAAAAAGGAAATTTATGAAACTTTATCTTCATTTCAAAAATGTAAGATCCCAGGTTTAGATGGACTCACGGTGGAGTTTTACTTAGGGTTTTATGAGCTTCTCAAGGGGTATATGCTGAAAGTAACAAAAGAATATCAAATAACTAGTAAGATAGGGGGTCCCTCAATTCAACTCTTATGTCCCTCATCCCAAAAAATCCAAACCCTTCCTCCTTTGAAGACTTCAAGCCAATTTCCTACTGCAATGTGATCTACAAACTAATTGCTAAGATTATTGCTAATTGCATTAAGCCTATATTTAGTGATATTATTTCTGAGGAGAAATATGACTTCCTTTTCAAAAGAAAAATTCATGGTGTTGTGTCTATAACTCAAGAAGCTTTGCATTCTCTAAATCTTAAAAAGATTGCCTCTATCTTTATGAAGCTCGACCTCCCTAAATATTTTGACAAAGTTAACTAGAATTTTGTAAGGCTTGTTTTGATCCAATGATGAATGAATCTCCAAATGGTAAACTAGATCATGAACAACATAGAGACCTCCTCCTTCATTGTCCTCATAAATGGATCCCCCTCTCCTTCTTTGATATCATCAAGTGGTATTTTCCAAGGGTTCCCTCTATCTGTATTCATCTTCCTTTTAATCACGAAACATATCAATCTCCTTTTAAAAAAGGATCACAACAAAGGGCTTATCAAAGGCCTAAAAGTTACAAACTCATAGATCCTTTCCCATTTATTATTTTTTGATGACGTGATTACCTTTGGTGAAGGAACAATCTTAAAATTTTGAGCTCTAAAGAAAACTATGGATCTATTTTATATGTCTACAAGTATACAATTCAATTGTGCAAATTCTATTATGTTGGTTCAAGGATTGGAGGAGGCTACTTCAGCAGCCTTGGAATATCTAATGCCCTTCTCGAAGAAAAATTTAGATGAGAGCCTGAAGTATCTGGGATTTGTGCTCAATCGTAATGATTACTTGTTTAAAGACTGGATATGGCTATATAAGAAAATCCAGGCCAAAATCTTATTTTGGGTAGATCGTTGGCTATCGAGGGGTAGTCATTTAACTCTAATAAATTCCTTGTTGAGTAGCATACCTATATAATTTTTCCTCCACATCCAAAATAACTAAAGGTATCTTTACCAAAATCGGGAATCTTTGTTTTCATTTCTTGTGGCTAGGAAATAGAGAAGGAGGGATTCCATTGGTGAAATAGTCAAAGTTGGTGATGCCAAAATAGTTGGGGGGATGGGGCATAAAAAAATTATTATCATTCTCAAAATACCTTTTAGCTAAAATCACATGGAGGCTCTTGCACAATGACATTCTTTACGGTAGATTCTTTGTCTCAAAATACATCTCAAGTTCATCCATTATTGAATGGATAAGATCACCCAGGAAGAATGTGCATAACAGTTCGATTTGTTGGAAAGCTATGGTCAAGGATTATAATAGAGAACTGTGTGATGTTTCACGTGGGGAAAGAAAGAAATATAAGGATAGGAAAGGACCCATGGGTAAATTCAGGGATAGGTTTCAAGTCGCCTGAAGATTTGGTGGAGGATCTTCACGATTGCGGTATTTTCTGCTTAAAGGATGTAGTTGTTGGGGATCTAGGTATTCTTGGAAGAACTATCTAGAAGTTGGCAGCTTCTTTAGATCTAGGAGGTCATAAATCTATTCTCCAAGAGGAGTTCACAAATATATTACAAGAAAAAATCATCTCCCTTCAAGAGGTTGAGGAGGACACCCTCTTTTGGATAGATAATGAGAAAACAAGTATATACTCGGCCAAGAAGGGTTACCAAGTGATTGTTGAGGATGTGTTCTGGGGAGAAAGGAAATAGTGGCAGTGTTTCATCTGGTCCACAAATGCTCCTATTAAATGAAAAATCTTGCTCTGGCTATTCATGGAAAACAAAATTTTAACCTTGGAAAATGGGCTGAAAAGGGGTTGGGTTGGCCCTAACCACTGCTCTCTTTGAAAATATAGTGCAAAATCAATTTTTCATCTCTTTATTCAGTTCCCCTATGCCGGTCTAGTATGGAAGGGAATAAAAAATATACCTCAAACTCAAAATTGAAGGGCCTAGTGGGGATCTTGAAAGCTGGCTTTTGCTCTGAAAGGAGGACAAAGACTCCCAAGCTCATCTTCCCATTCCTTTTATCTATATTTATTTCATTTTATGGTCAAGGAACAATGTTGTTTTTAACGACACTTTCATTCCGTGTGTAGTGGTGGAAAGTTTGGAAGTTAAACAATACATTTTTAATATATATTGGAAGAACACATTATGATTGATATATAATAATAATGGAAATATAATAAATAAATGATAATATATATCATACAATAAATAACAATAGTATTAATAATATAAATATTCCATATTTAGTATTTCAAAGATATTGAACATATCTTGAGACAATCTCACTAAGATCTTAACTAGGCTGAGGTGTACATATGGTTAAATATTATCAAATAGAAACATGACACATAATCATCCTTGAATTTCATATATCCAAATCAACTGTTATGGTTGACTCAATTCTTTCAAATTTTATTGGTTATTGAATTTCCAACTCAACAAGCATGGTTTTTCTTATAAGGTCCATTTCTGGAGAAAATTTCCTCTAATGAAATATTTTGTTCAACAACCAATTGCACCTTAGTTAGAGGTTGTACTACAATAACATGGGATTGATTAACCATTTTGTTCCAAATGGTTTCTCTTCTTCGTGTGAGTCCACTCAAAGATAGACCAATTGGGCTCACACTTAGAAGCACTGCAATTTTGACTCGGGACTCAAATTGCAAAATTTTTCAATTGAGGACATTGGCTACCAATTGAATTGCACCAATGTGATGCAAAGACAAACTTATCTCAACAAATTAGATTGTGACTTTGTCTAAAAGATCAAGTATTTAATTTTTGAACAATTGAACTTAAAAAAACTTTGGAATTATTTACCTAGTTGGTCCACATCTCTTATAATCTTAGCTAGGTTTTTTACAAAGGTACATATTCTCTAGTCAAAGCATTGATATGTTGATTTATTTCCAGTTGCTCAATCTCATCAAGTATCATACACTCTAAGCACTTCGACAATTCATATTTGACCTCTCTAGTTTGATCTTCCCCTAACTAGGCTTTATAATGATACCTTTGGTTTAGGAAATATGTAACTACATGTATTAATCTAGAAGGATATCAATGGCCACCCACCTATTCCAACTGGCTCAAAGATAGTTTTTTTGGCAATTAACTATTTTTAGCATTTTTTTGGGTCCTAAACTTCTGGGGCCATTTTGAGGGCCTAAACAATGTTTTTTCATGATCATAAACCTCAATACTCACCAAAGACTGTATTGGGCCTACGAAATGAATCTCCTCGTCAAGACCTTTCCAACGTGCTATCGTGCACTCCAAACGGAGATCGTTTGCAAAAGTTATGACCCCGGGAAGTTGATGTACTAACTTACCCCAATAGGGCCCACATAACTTTTGGCGCTTCATCTTCTAGGGTAAGGTTTTTGGATGTCTATGGTTTTGGAATTCTTGTTGATTGTAAAAAAAATTTCAGAGCGTCATTGTACCCATATTCTTGCAAATGAGTGTAGTTGTCACATATCTTCTCATAGATACACTGCCACCATTCTAGCAAGCTTGTTTTCAGTTTGCATTTTATAGTTTCATCATATTTCTTATTTGATATAAGTCATGTTTTACTATATTTGTGTTAGTATTCGCTATGTCTCTATGTTAATATGATAAATTTGTGATTTTATTATGTTCCGCTCATAAATCCAGATCATGTAAAGAGTGATGGAATTGATTGTTCCATCTATTATCAGTCTCCTCGATAGGTTCATACTTATCTAATATATCCTTGTATATTGTCTTTATGTGCTCCTTTTCCTAATCCATAGCCTCATAAATTTAACCCATGGCTAATTTTTCCCCATCCACCAACTATAACACCTTAACAATAGGATTTCCAATTTTCACAACCTCTACTATTTGTTTTCCAAAATGTGTTCTCAAAAAAATTCTTTTCGGTGACTTTTCCATCTTGTTTGTGATCCCACTGAGATCCATTCCATTCATCACTCGAAAACAATTTTTTCAATTTTTGTACTTAGGAAAGGAGAGATTGAAACATGAGGAAGTGAGTTGCAAATCTTGTGATGAAAGACCTAACAGGGTCCTTTCCCCCATTGTTTTTCCTCATTAGGTTCAATACCCATGAGTTATTGTATATGTATTTTCTAATACTCTTGGAATGGTCTACAATGTTCCTAATCCAATCATGTTTTCCTATATCCTCAAGCACGGGGTCCAAAAATATGGTTTTGTATTTGGTCTCTAATGTCTTACTAGAAATCACATAGTTAGAGGTATTATTTGTGATGAATTGAAAAATATTTTCCTCCTTGACTAACATAACAATATCATCCAAAAGATGAAATAATAGGTTTTGTTCTTTCACCTTACCAAATGCATCAACCAATTTCAAAAACATGGTTCCTTAAGGGAAAGATACAAGGATATTTATGGTTGTATGATTCTTTCCATTAGTCCATCCATCTGACATGATGGTA
>SNQJ01S0206179.1:5519-16414 GCA_010110895.2 Picea sitchensis | reverse complement strand
TTGATTAGGTTCTAAATATAAAGAAGCAATTTGTACCTTTTGTGTATGTGGCACATTATGGAGATCAAAGAATTGCTCCATCTGAAGTATCCATGTGATTGGGTCCTTGCCATCAAACTTCCTCATATCAATCTTAGGAACATAGTTGGTCTTCAAACCAAATTTGGAGTTTCTCCATTCTTGATTCACCTTCCTTGTGTCCTCATCATGAATTTCATGGGATGCAATTTCACTTTCAGGTGTCTTCTCTGTTACGAAATTTTTCAATATTTCCATGATCTCCCCTTTTAAACCATCCATCTTAGTATCCAACTTAGCTTCCATTGAATCCATCTTAGTATCCAACTTAGTATCCAACTTAGCTTCCATTTAATCCATCTTCTTTTGTAGTTCATTTATTTCCCTACACATTTCTTCACCTTCATCAAGAGTCCAAGCAGGATTTTCTGGAGGCTTATTTGGTGTAGAAGTTCCCTTTTTTGGTGGCATGTTGGCCAAGTATCACTTTTGAACCTTGATTTTGAGGCGGTTCTGCTAGACAATATTTCTTCTGTTGTATCTCCTAAGTTTCGACCCTTCTGGGTATGAAACTTTATTTTATGTAGTTGTCTGATATTTCTTCTTTGCAATTCCATAGGTCTGATAAAAATTGGATGTGCCAAGTGGAATTTATGGTAACTTCCCCACAATTTGTCGATTTTTGTCCTTTCCATGAGATCTCACTTGTATAGCATGCCCTGCACAAAATAATTGATATAAATACTGAAACTCGCACCAGAAATACTACAGACTGTGCACGATCCAATGAAACCAGGCCCACTCAATTTGGATACTCTAGGAAGAAGTTACGATTTTTTTACTTGGAACAACTTCTTGAGACTAGTCAATAGGACTGGTCAGATACCCTATCTTACACAGGGTGTATCTACAAATTTAAGATAACCTAGAAGCTGAACGTTTTTCCATAGATACCTTACTAATTTTTGTAAATAGCGTCTAGATTTCAGGGTCTGAAATGGTACAAAAAAGTTTTTATAAAGAAAATTCTACAATGACATAGTTTAGGATGATTCGAGAACCCTATCTCGTACAGGCTGTATCTCTGAAAGTATAAGGCCTCAGGAGCTGAATTTTTAACCCAACATACCTTGATCCGTCTACTAGGTATCGTCCAATTCGCTCCTTCTTAAACATTGTAGAAAAATAGTTATAGCAAAAATGCCAAGGTGTATCAGATGTAGCAGCGAAACCCCAAGACCTTGAGCTCTGATACCATATGTTAAGAACCAAATTTCATTGTGAATACCACTCTGTAATGGTTTAACTTGAAGATACATAAACCCTCTTTAATTTTATATGAAATTGCATTGATATAACAATGATTTAAACACCAATGTTCTATATTAAAATCACCGTGTCCTCTTTCTCAGGAGCATTTGAATTGTTTCTTAACCTAAAAGAATATGTTATTTACAAAATTTGATATTGATATTGTTGTTTGATTGTGTATATAAGTTTTCCAATGATTGGAGTGAATGGGTTGATTTCTATAGTTGGTTCTTTTTTTCTAGTTTACCATTTGAATAGTTTTGGTTATACGTAGTTTGAGATTTATAATTTCTTGTATGCCCTTCTTTTATAAGATGAAGTGTCATTGAAGATAAAAACACACTTACTCCTTAACACTTAGGTAACGAACTTAAGTGAGGAACATTAATCCTTGTGGCCAATGAGTAAAATTTGTTTTTCTACCCAATACACACAGATTGTTTTCTTTCATTTGCAATAAAATAATTTGATTTAGTACAAGCATTATTTTCTCATAGAATATGATATCCTAGAAATTCATATTAGTGTCTTAAACCTTGCCCATACAGTAACATAATCTCTAAGATTACGCCCCATATTGATAATTTTGGTGTCATTGCCAAAGAGATGCTACAAGGGAGTAGCACTTCTATGGCTTATGTTTTGCATGCTTTAGAATAGAGTTTTGCTTTGTGTAGTTTCTTTTCCAAAACGTATTGGCATACTAGTTCCAAAGGGATGGTGAACGGTAAGATGAAAATGAGACTTTTCTTTAAAATATTTGAAGAAGTTTCTATCCAGACGCATTCACTTTGGTGAGTACATTGTCTCGCTAAGTTCTAAAGATATGTTAGTAATGCATGAATAGACCTAGAGACCCTAGAGGTAGATTTAGGGGAATAGGTAGAATAGTTTCTCCATATAAAAAAGCTTCTTTAAATACAAACTCATTGGTAGGAAAACCTACAAAGGGAGGAAAATAAGACAAAGCTACAAAACATGGAAAGACAGGTGATCTATCACAGGGTAGTTCCACCAAGAAAAGGCCTACAACAACTACAGCCAAGAAACCCATTGTTTCACTGGAGGACCCTACAGTTCAAGCATAAGTAGTGGGCTACTTAGATAATCAATCTGAATCAAAAGAAGAATAATTCAACCCAATCCTGGAACCAGAATCCCCACCTGTACCCTTTGAGTATAGTATATTTAGGAACATACATATGGATGAAGGAGAAGGATAGGTACACACCAACCATGGAGGTGAAGAGGTAACTTTTGGATTTCCAATAGTAGAACCATAGACAAATGTACAAATGAGTAATACCAACCCTTCAATTTTACCTCACTTCCATGGGATGGTAAGCTATGATCTCGACTCTTTTCTTTTTGAATTTGATATTCTTTGTCCTAGCTATGACCAAGGGACTCTCTCTCTAAAATCACCAAATCAGCTACAAGTGGTGTCACCAGGGTGGAAATAAGAAATCTTCCCTTGAAAATTTTAAAACTGATCTTCTTGGCACTCTCATTTTACAATTAGATACCTTTCAATTCAATTAAAAACAAGAAGATGAAAAATCAACTCTATCTAGTTTTTGTCCTAAATGTATAGACATACACCCACCAAGAGAATGTCCTCTTGATATTATTAAAGTTTGTGCCATATGTGTAGGAGATCATCTGACAGAACAATGCCCCACTCTACTAGGACTTAAAGCAATGGACCAGGGGGAGAATCAAGCAGTCGATCAAGTATGCACACTAGCACCAAGAAGACCCTGGAAACCAAGGGAACTATGTATGAATTCAAATATTGCATCTCAATTTACTCCATATTTTCCTAATCAATAGTATGCATCACAATGCTTCGATCCTACCATGCCTTAGCAAGGATGGCCTCAACAACGTGCCAACAACTATACCTGGAAACAAAGATGGCAAGGATATGGATATGGGAACATTCCTACCTATACTTATTCCACACCTTCGCATTCATCATACCCTATGTCACCACCTCATTAGTATCCACAACAACCATATCCTCAACAAATTCCACCACCACCACAACCATTGCAAATCACACAAACCAAACAACTAGAACTTCTAGCTAACCCACCTCCAAGACCTACATAATTTCCTGCTCAACCATTTCCTAACCCTAATAATAAAGTGATTCAACCAAATTTTAATGTTGAGTTACAAACCTTTCCTACCTACTTGGTCACTCTAGTAGACTTGCAAGAAATACAACATAGGTTAGGAAGGGTGCTTAATAAACATTCTCCAAAAATTGTTGAAGAATATTCAGAGGGGGAAACTCCTCAACAAATAAACAATAAAGTTGAAATAAAGAAAATTTCCCCACATTAGAGCCTTCTCAACCATCCAAGTTACCACCTTACCCAGAAGGGTTGGCCTTGGAGAAACCAATTGTTCATCCTGAGTTTGAACTAGTCTATGAACTAAGGAATGTTTGCATAAATATTCCCTTATTAGAAGCTATCAAGGACATACCTATTTATGCCAATACCATTAGGGAAATTTGTGTTAAGAAACCTGGGAGGAAGAAGATATAATCTGGAAAAATTCAATTTGTACGAAGATCAATAGACCTCATGTTAGGAAAAACCTTTGTAGAAAAATATCAAGATCCTGGAAACCCAATTGTTTCTGTATGTATTAACAACATTCTTGTCCCAAACACCCTTATTTATTTATGGGCTACCATTAACATAATGACACTCCAGACTATGGAAAAATTAAAGTTAATCAACCTTTTCCCCACACCTACTATCATATAATTGGCAGAGAGGTCCAAGATCAAGCAAGAAGGTATGTTAGATGATGTTATTGTTTCCTTAGATTCATTGGAGTACCCAGTTGACCTTATGGTATTGCAACCCATAATCTATTCAGGAGGTCATCCCCTGATTTTGGCAAGGCCATGGTTGGCCACCGCAGACATGTTTATTGGTTATAGGTCTAGAAACACGCTCATTTACCATGTAGATTTATTAAAGAATGTAACTCTATACCCTCCAGCAAAATCCTCTTATGAGTCTCAAAACACCCCATGGATAGATGCTACTAATAGTGATGAGAAAAGGATTCAATCCATTTATGAAATAGATCAAATTATACATTTCAAAGAACATAATGAAGAAAATCAACTTCAAAGCTTCTTGGTTAATTTAGATCCATTACAAGATCCTGATTTACCTTTTGGTCATATTTTTATTCCAAACTTCCAAGAAGATTATGACACGAGTACTTCATCATCATTACAACTTTCTTCACTAGCCACCAATATGACAGAATCAAGCACAATTCCTATTGATATTAGTCTAGGCAAAGTTTTGCATATAAACTCTCAACTAGACAATTCTCAACAAGAACAATTAATCCAAATGATGAAAAAAAACACTGATGCCCTTTCTTGGAGCTATCAATACATGAAGGGAATTCACCCTGATACTTGCACCCACCATATCTATATTTGAGAGAATGCCCGACCCATTAGACAACTACAGAGGTTAATGAACCATGCTCTTAAGGAAATTGTCATGGAAGAATTACAAAAACTACTAGATGCCCAATTTATTTACCCGATTTCGGATAGCCAGTGGGTCTCTCCCCTTGTCATTGTACCCAAAAAGAATGGAAGTGGCATATTTACGTTGATTATCGTGAACTTAAAAAATCCACTTCAAAAGAATACTTCCCCCTTATGTTCATCAACCAAGTGTTAGACACACTAGCCAACAAACAATATTTCTCTTTTCTCAATGGATTTAATGGGTATAACCAGATAAGTATTGCACCTGAGGACCAGGATAAGACAACTTTCACATGCCCCTACTACACTTATAAAGTGTTTCCCTTTGGAATATGTAATGCCCCCACTACTTTTCAGAGAGTAGTCTTATCTATTTTTTCTGACCTAATCCATGAGTGTGTCGAASTCTACATGGATGATTTCTCTGTATATGCCATATGGTCATACTTTTCTCAAAGCATTAGAGAACCTAGAAAAGGTTTTGACAAAATGCCAAGAGACTAACCTTTCTTTAAGTGATGCTAAATTTCGAATGTTGCAGAAATCAGGTATTGTTCTTGGCCATTTTATATCCAGTGTCGAAATTCAAGTCAACCCAACAAAAATAGCAGTCATATCAAACCTTCCAATTCTGAAATATTTAAAAGAATTAAGAAGCTTCTTAGGACGTGCTAGTTATTGTAGGAGATTTATAGAAAATTTTACAAAAATAACCACCCCTTTGTTCAAATTACTTGTAAAAGATACTGATTTCTTTTGACACGATCATTGCCAACATGCTTTTGAACTACTAAAAGAGAAAATTACACAAGCACTAGTCTTGAGGGGACCAAATTGGTCTCTCCCAATCCATATTTCAACTGATGTATCTGATACAACTCTTGGAGATATGTTAGGGAAACAGGAAAATCAGTCATCCTAGGCCATATATTTCAT
This sequence comes from Picea sitchensis, assembly GCA_010110895.2. Taxonomy (NCBI): domain Eukaryota; kingdom Viridiplantae; phylum Streptophyta; class Pinopsida; order Pinales; family Pinaceae; genus Picea; species Picea sitchensis. The sequence goes on along the minus strand of SNQJ01S0206179.1, from coordinate 10,611 downwards.
TAGTAATAACTTAACCCCAACAGAGTTAAACTATACAGTCACGGAAAATGAATTTCTAGCAGTCGTACATGCAATTAATAATTTCAGACACTACATCAATGGGTATGAATTATTTATTCACACAAATCACTCTACCATTAGATACCTAATGAAAAAACAAATAACAAATGGTAGGGTAACAAGATGGTTGTTATTATTACAAAAGTTTAACATTACTATCCTAGATAGATCTGGGAGGGGAACTTTGGTAGCAGATTTCTTCTCCAGGGTTCATAATGAAGAACAAGCAACTCTTGTAAATGATGATTTCCTTAACAAACATTTTTTTTTTTATCTATTAACTCCCCATGGTTTGCATATCTGGCTAATTGCTTGGTTATAGGGAAATTTCCACAACACGTTTCCTCGAGTGAAAAGAGGAAGATCATCCAACAAAGTGCTTCCTACTCTTGGATAGGAGGGGATCTCTTCTAGACAAGAGATGACTTGATTATCAAAATATGTCTCTAATAATACAAGATGTTTGACATATTGAAAGATTGTCATGATGAGCCATGCGGAGGGACATTTGTAGACAAAAGAACAACATCCAATTTTTTCGTTCAGGATACTATTAGCCAACCCTCTATAAGGATGCCAAATAGTATGTTCAAAGATATGACAGTTGTCAAAGGATGGGTCATCCAATGTGATCAGACAAGATGCCCTTACAACCCCAGGTAATAATTAGGCCTTTTGAAAAACAGGCTTTAGATTTTGTTGGGCCGATTGTTCCTACATCAAAAAAGAAAAAGGTATATCCTAGTTTGTATTGATTATGTTACCAAGTGGGTAGAATCCAAAGCTCTTTTCTGTGCTAATGAAAGAAGTGTTGTTGATTTTCTATTTGAATATTTTTTTAACCATTTTGGTGTGCCAAGAGAAATTGTAATAGAGTAGGGAGTGTAATTCACATCGAATCTGTTATATACCATCACTAAGAAATAACAGATCAAACACCGAAAATTCTCTCCTTATCACCCACATGCCAACATAAAAGTGGAGTCAATAAATAAAGTACTTGAAGAAATTCTAACCAAGAAAACATAGAGGCATCATGAGGAATGGGTATATAGTCTCCCAAAGGCACTATGGGCTTACATGACTACATGGAGGAATACCACCGGGCACACACCATATGAGTTGGTGTATGGAAAACAAGTTCTAATTCCAATATAATTTCAAGTGAAGACTTATAGAGTAGCAACTCAACTAGGGATGGACCTTACAGAGGAAAAACAACAGATATTAATTTAGCTGAATGAATTGAATAAGATATGTCAATAGTACATCCAACAAACCACCCTCATCCAACAACAAAGAAGTAAATGGCATGACAAGTTCATCTAAAAGAAGCAGTTTCCCCCAAGTGATTGGGCTCTCCTTTTTTATTCCAAGTTTAAACAATTTAAGGGAAAGTACACCACATGTTGGTTGGGACCATATGATATTGTACATGTCTTTGACAATGGATCCGTGAATATCAATACCATCGATGGGAGAGAATCCCCTTCTTAGTCAATGGGAATCGATTGAGATTATACAAACAACCTATCAGCTGAGAGGACTTTGTGCAGTATGTTCAACAACAATACAAAATGGAGGTGTTAAGTAGGGAGGATTCTCCACCTTCCTCTACCTCACTTTGATTCCTTTCTTTCTTTCTTCCTCAAATAAACAATTATATAACAAAAAGGAAAAAAGAGAAAAAATAAAATAAAGAAGAATAATAATGTCCTTTTGTGAAAATTGGTTTTATGGCACATTTGGACAAGGAGTCTGCTTGAAAATCAGGAAACTGGTGGGTAGACATTCCCCATTTATTTTAAGTAAAAAGGACATTGTTGACTATAAGATGTATAAGTTGGTTTTGTCCCCAAAAAAGGAAGTTTTTCTATGACTAATTTTGACAGTGTCAGTAAACAAAGTTGGTATGTGAAAAGATTTATTGTTACAGAGATTGGGATAACCATCCTTGTCATATTAACATCAAATTTGGAAACCACCCCTGCTGCTATTTAATTCCAGTGTTTCAATGATTCATCACAAGTTTGTAATAAATTCCTATATCTATATTGTTGTAATATTGTCCTTCAAAATCATTTTGTTTTGTGCTCATGTCTATTGATGGAGGATTCCTTAATTCCTTCCCTCTAACAAACCTTACCCCATAGACACAAATGTATTATCTGGGGATGAGGTTAGAGACTTTTTAGTGCCCTGGAATTTGCATACCTTAATGGAATATTTCCTTGTTTTTAATCATGGGGATACATCAATGCCTCTTTGTTGAAAAATATTGTAGGTGACTCGGCATCAACACATTTATTCATACCCGTAAATATGCACTAAGGTACTTTACGCACTCATTATCATCAAAGGTGAGTATCATGTGCCCCAAATGAAGATCATATGCCAAAGTTACGCCCCCGAGAAGTTGATACACCGAACTACCGAAAACAAGGTCCACAAAACTATTGGCTTTTCATATTCCAGGGTTAGGGTTTTGGATTTTATTTATATTAAAAATGTCTTTGGAGCCTCATTGTAATAATCGTCTTATTGTGAATGTGAGTAGCCGTCACATCTCTTCTTAGAGATAAGATGCCACCATTCTAGTGAGTCTTTCATTTTGTATTTCTACAGTTTTGTACATTACGCTCATTAATATAAATTATGTATTAATGTATCTATGTGTTTATGGTTATATCTCTGATAAATATATGTTATATTATCGGATATATGATATATCTTTGTACATTTATTTATTATATCTCCACTCTTATTTTACGTGGAAAATAATTGAGATCAGTTGTGTCAGAGTAGGCTGCTCTTGATCATTTTTTAGTGCATGTCCCCGACGAGGTCCGAGTATAGAAAGTTGGGTCTCGAGCTTGTATCTCTTGAGGAAAATTGCTCTCGCATGCCCAATAAACCCTCCATGGAGGAAGAAAAGAAAAATGACGAAGCAGAAGATTCTATTAATCTGTTGCTCGAGCAAGCTCTCACGCAACAGAGGGACGAAATGATGTAGAATTTTTCCCACATCCTTCAACGCCTGCCAATAACAACAGGAACGTATTCATCAAGAAGCCATTTTGGAGGCACCTCTCCTTTAAAGGTATAGTTTAATTTTGATATTCCCGTATTTGAAGGTCAAACATATGTAAACGCCCTAAAAAAATGGTTAAATCTGCTAGAAGGTTATTTCTCTGTTCACAATTTTTCCGACAGGGAAAATATCACCTTCACACTCCTCAAGGCTCCCCCCCATGTTAAACATTGGTGGGAAACTTACTGGGAGAAAATATACATAAAGGAATCTGGAATATATGGGGTCGATCCCACTTGGGATTTTTTGTGGATGTGGTCAAGGAACAATATTACCCTGTTGGTAACTATGACGATCAATACATGAGATGGACCATGTTGCATCAAGAGAGGGGGAAAGCAGTGTTAGAGTCCACCAATACCTTCCATACCTTAAGCACCAAGTTGGGTATCAAATATTTTGAGCGACATTTGGTTTTGAAATACCGTGAGGCTCTACATGGGTACATCCAAATTGAAATGGAGTTTCTAGACAACTCATCGCTGGGAGTTGCCTATCGATATGATGTCAAAATCAAGAATAAGTTTAGGCACCAGAACAAAGAAGAGTTCGGGTCTGCAAATCTGCAAAAACCAAAATATGATAAAGATAACCCTAACAAACAACCTCCTGAAAACCAGTCTAAGCCACATGAAAATAAGGATCACGGAATGACGAAGAAGGACACTCGAAAGTGGTACAATTTCCACAAAATCCCCTGGCACAAAATCGACGAATGTCACTTAAAAAAGTCATTGGTGGCTGAGATCAAAGAAAAAGATATGAACCCAAATTCAGAATACAATTCAGAAAATAACGGGAGAAGAAAAACCATCGACTCATACCCCACTGCTACTGTCGCAATCAAAACAATTCAACCAAAAGAACCAGTAGATCCTGAAGAGGGGGAGCGCCTCTTCCATTCACACATTTGGGTGAAGGGGACCCCGTTGCATTTCATTGTTGATAAGGAAAGCCAGAAAAAACTCATCTCAATAGAGGTCGTCAAACAGTTGGGATTTTTTACAACACCACACCCACAACCATACAACATTGGGTGGCTTCGCCAAGGACGAGATCTTCGTGTCAGCCAATGGTGTTTATTGTCATATGAAATTCAACCCTTCAAGGATGAGGCATTATGTGATGTTTCCCCACTAGATGTATGTGATGTTATTTTGGGCCAGCCATATATGTGGAAGCATCATGCTATTTATGAGTCTCGACCCCATAGTGTCATTGTTACTCTGGGGCGTCATCTCTATAGGATACTAGAGGTAGTTCTAACTACTATCCCACCAAAACAGTGTCACAAGGAAATATCTCATACTACAAAATTCAGCCTCTTCATAATATTTTCAAAAGGTGAACAAAAGGACACTGCAACCACTGCATCCTTGGCCCAAGACCTTTCTATCCAACAAAAGTAGATTGCATAAGAGAAAGAAGATATTGTTTCTTCACCTACAAGGTTTCCTACACACTGCCTAGTCAAGCCAAGATAAAACAATTTGTTTGAATAGATTCAACCTTGCCAACAACAGGTTCACGACAACCTTCAACAAGAGAAGCAACACAACTTATCCAACAAGGCAAGCAACTTATAAAGATTCAGATTCAACAAACGCTTTCCCCTCTCCCCCGAGAAATCAATGCAATGGAGACCATTGATTCCTAAGGAGGGTGTATTGATCCAGGTGGATATCAGTGGCCACTGAGCTATTCCAACTGGCTCAAAACAGTCTTATGAAAATTTACTATTTTTAGCAGTTTTTTCGGTTCCTAAACTTTTGGGGCCATTTTGAGGGACTAAATGATTTTTTTCCATGATCAAGAACCTTAATTATATCCAGAGGCTTTGATTGATCCCCCAAGATGAATATCCTCATCTATACCTTTCCAACGAGCTATTGTGTGCCCCAAACGAAGATCGTATGCCAAAGTTATGCCCTCGGGAAGTTG
>SNQJ01S0206177.1:0-16397 GCA_010110895.2 Picea sitchensis | reverse complement strand
GTGGACATTTTATCTATGTGCTTTCTCTTCTTCAGTACGATACCACTTTTACAAAATAAAACAAGAATTTCCTTTCGTTAATTATTAAATAATTTGACGTGACTGAACACTAAAAAAATTCGCAAGAGACTTCGCATAATGATAAAACGTTAAATATTTACGCCTGTATGCGTTCCCTATTGCAAAGGGTCCCGATTAAACGAGCTTTTAAGGATAGATTTCGATTCGTGCGGATAGATTTACTGGCAAATTAAAATGTTGGCGTTAGTCATTAGTGATTGCGATTAGGTTGACTGGTAATTTTCGTATTGATTGGCAACGTCCTCATTAAAATCTTAGGCCACGTTTTCAGGGTCGATCACATTCCCACGGCAAGATTAACAGTATTCATAATATTCCGCCACGTATAGAATGGATGGCATTTAATGTTTGGCCCAGTTTCCAACAGACTGCATTTCCAGCGACGTTGTGCGTGGCAATTTCCCTATATCTCCACCTCCTGTTTGAAAGGTCCATTAGCTTGTCGGCCATGCTGTGTGTTGTTCCTGAGATTAAACCTAAGGTTTAAAGAATAATGTCGTCATCAGAACTATAAATGTATAAATGGATGTTTATGAAAGGTGTTTTTTCTTCAGTTAACCATAATTTGTCCTCTGAGTCGATTTATAAAACCAAATAATGTGAGGGGAATTTACAAAACTCTTAAACAAGATGAGACATCAATGCAAGATGAATATTACCTTGTTTCCCATAAAAGAAAATAAAGAATGCATCTTTGAAAAGATATGAGATACAATAATTAAAGTAGCTCATAACTCTCTTATTTACTTATAGCAAATACAGATTATTTACTTATAAAAAATACAGAGGAAAAATTGTTTGCTTATCAAACTATCGATAAAATGTGACTACAGTAGTAATGGCATTAAATTGCAATCACTGTCTTACCTAGAATCAAGAAATAATATAAGGGAAACAAGAAATATGGAATACAAAAGGAAAACATAATTCAAACTGCACAAAAATTGGAATCCGTGAAGTTTTTTCTTGAATATGTTTATTTATACAAAATTCGTCACAACTCAAAACTATTGGACTTCTTACAATATCTAACTATGTCTAAAATGAAACGATAGGGTGTGAAAACCGATGGGCTTAATTGTCATTTTCTTCTATCTCTTCACCTGTTGTGAGAAATGTTTCTTCAGAGCGAGAAGGCTAATTGGATGACTAACTCTGTGTGGTTCGTCAAGAGATGGATAACGAACGTAGGAAAAGTAATCGTTCGTGAAATATTGAAACTGTAATGGAGGAAGTGCGGTAACCGATATAGAAGGCGTGACAGGTTGGGGGGCGAACGGGATACATGACGTGGATGATAGGTGTTATAACTGATGAGAGCACCACAGGTCTGAACCAATGACTGCCACATATTTGATACTTCAGAGCTCAGGGACGGTCTGTACGCAGAGCTGGAGTTCTAACGTGGACAACGACTGTTGATCTGAGGAGGACACAGGGCAAGGATCTATGAACTCCGGAAGAAACTACTTCGGATGAAAATGAGAGCGAAGAAGTTGAAACTTCTTAAGCCCAGATTTCCGAAGTGAATATTGACAATCCATCCTTGAGGACACGTGGCACTTGATCTGCAACTTCGGGTTTTCTGTATGATGTTTGACCTCGTGCAACTTTGGCATGTTAAATACTCGCGAGCCATTGATTTCCATGATCCACTAAGATACGGTTGTTGATCTTAACAGATTGAGATAAGCACCCAAATTTAAATTGAGGTCACTGCCGTTGGTCGTATCTGGTGATAACGATTGGATAACTAGCTCCACGAGGGCTTGTTACGGGGAGGTGGTGTGTTAGTGGGGAGGTGACGTGTATTAAGAGTGGAAGACAAGTGACAATGGATGATAAGTTTTCCATTTTGCGGGGGTGTGGAGAAATGGTTTTGAGGTAACCCGCTTTTCGTCCCGCAATACATCTGGTGATGCCATGTGACCCTAAGATAAAACCGCGGTTTAAATTTCGGGACCAACTCTCGAAATTAAGTCCTGTGCAACTCTGTGCCCTACAATTGCCCTTGACCGTTGATCTAGGCGAGAAAGAGATAAGTCGTCAGAACTCGCAAAGTAAGATAAGTGCTTGAAGTTTTAGCCGAGGTCACAGCGCTCGGTCACATGTAGAGGAATCTTCGCTCAATTTTTGTCCATCGATTTGAGCGGGGGACACATGTCAGATGATCTATTTATTTGACTAGTTCGTATTATGTGGGAGGCAAGAAGTGTTGAGTAAAGAACTCTCGAATATCCGAAGCCCATCGTGACCGTTGATCGAAGTGGACACGTGGTGCCAAATCTCCCATTTCGGCAATAACTACTTCAGAAAAAAATCCAAATGTGTGAGGTGGGAATTCCCGAAGTCCCGAAGCTCGGATTCTCAAAACAAATCTCCACCGTTGAACTCAAAGGACACGCGGCATGAGATCCTGCACTTTGGGGATAATTGTTTCATAAGGTTTGCGATGTTGTGAAGCGAGGATTCCCGAAGTCCCGAAGCTCGGATTTCCGAAATAAATCTCCACCATTGAACTCAAAGGACACACGGCATGAGATCCTGCGCTTTAGGGATAATTGCTTCAGAAGGTTTGCGATGTTGTGAAGCGAGGATTCCCGAAGTCCCGAAGCCCGGATTTCCGAAATAAATCTCCACCGTTGAACTCAAAGGACACGTAGCATCATATCTTCCACTTCGGAGATTTAACGCTCCGGTGATTTTGAACCCCCCTTTCTGTCTATTTACCCCTTTCTCTGCTATATTTGGTATTTTTGCCTAGTTTATCAGACTCTCGAATCAGTTCGACATTCCACTAAGTTCTGATGGCGCCATTAACCTGCCCGAAACAAAAGAATTCTGTAAGTTTTTTGCGTTGATGGAAAATAAAAAATAATCATTCCAACCATTAACTCTAACCAATCATAAATGTTATTAACAATTTGGCAATTCGATTTTCGGAGGTTTTGAATGTAAGAGGGTAGAGATCTCCCCAAGGCCGAAATCACAAAGAAGTTAATCTTCTACTAATCATTCTTATGTTTTAATTTATCATGCTTTCAACCTTGAATTAGCCTTAAGAATTTCATTGTTTCGGCGTTCGAGGTTTTCATTGTTTAGACATATTGAAACGCCCGAAGCGCGAAGCTCCGAAGGAACTTCTTTAACAATTTGGCGGCTCCACAACTCCGAAGAGATTAAGGTCGTTTGCTTAAATAAAAAGCTTCATCAACGGCGGACATTAAGTGCGCCTTATTCTTACTTAACCATGAATGAAATGGATTTAAAGTTCGAAAGATATTCTCTAATTCATGATTTGGGAAAGATTATATTTTCGTTAAAGAGGAAAATAAAACTCAAAAGTTCAAAAATATATGTGTTCCAACACTGTGCGTCGACCTTTTCCATTCTCTAGTGCAACAATGCCAACCTTCTTTTGAGAGACGGACCAAATCTAAAGGAAAGGAACAATTGCGAAGAGGTGGTTGCCATCAGTTTTGAGGGCACCATCGATCTGTCTCTGTTGAACAGGATCTGGAATCCACTTTGAATTATTTGTGTCTGTGAGTTTGAAGACTGATTTAAAAATTAAAGTTATAAGCTTCTGTCATTTTCAAGGCATATTACACAGTTTCTGTAGACATAGCGGTGATGATGTGGCAGATGGAGGACAGTTTGGTCGATGATCATTGATTCAGGGGTTTATAAAAAAGTTGGTTCGATGTTTCATGGACCGATCGAGCGATTTTGTAGCTTGAGGTCCACTAATTTAGAGAAGAAAAGAAAATATAATTGGCAATGCAAAGATTAGGCATAAATTTACACTCTTGATTAACGTTTGGATCTTCAATTAAGCATTAGTTTAATATTGGATAGACCCCATACGCTACAAACTCTTCAACGAGGGCTATACATGAATTTGATTGAGGTTTCTTACACCATATTCCTCCACCCTTTTCTTTAAAAAGTGTGACATACATTTATTGATTCACGCTTACACGTGTAGAAAGGAAGGAACAATGTTTATGCATGATAATTTTATGCTCTAAATAATTTAGTTAAGATATCCGAAGATTTTCAAAAGAAATTCAAATTTCACATTTAAAAAAATTGTATTTATATCATTAATTAAAACTTAAAGTTGCTGAATATTTTTGGGAAAAATATATTACTATAACATTGATAACAATTTGTGTGTGAAGTTTGGTGTTCAAGCATCATTTATATCTCTATGAAGTTTAGATCGAAGCTGTGAAGCCGCTGAATATTAATATTGAAGTTTGGTGTGCAAGCACAATTTTAAACTCTTTATTTTTTTTTGTTACTTTTTATGTCAATGAAGTTTGAGTGTAGCATCTTTTGTAATGTTTCATAATCTATTTTATTACTTTTTAGGTCTACGAAGTTTGAATGTAGCATATTTTATAATGTTTCATAATCTAGTATATTACTTTTTATGTCTACTAAGTTTGACTGTAACATCTTTTGTAATGTTTCATAATTTAGTATATTAAAACTTTAAATGTAATAATATTTATCACATTCTTTGTATTGAAGTTGTATATGTTTTAGGTGGAATGGAGTTTAAAGTGAAAATCATAATTATATATTTAAAATTTCAATATAATTTTTTTATAAATTTGTTATTTTAGTTAAGCAAAAAAATTTCTCAACATTATGATTTTAAGAAACAAAATTATTATCCTTAAAATTAGGAGTAATGTTCATAATCTTCATAATGAAAATCCTTGATAGATTAATCCAAAAACAACTTGGAACAAGTGTCACTGCAGACTTTTGTTATAATATAAGGTAACAAATTTTTCCTAAATAAATGGTCAACCGATTATTATTAACATTAACTTATGAAATTATAATGTTGTATGTTAAATTATTTATGAAAAATATAATAATTATGTAAAAGAAAGATAAATTTAATTTTTTTTTTCTTATGACCCTTAAGTGAAGATCATCACACATAATTAATAAAAGTGATAGTTACAAAGGTTAGCATATTACTATACAATGAAGAGCTCATGTGCTTAAATAAAAAAATAAGTTCAAGTAATCATCCACTTGTGAGATTGTTATTAATTTTTTAACTCTTTGACACTATTGGGTAATCACTCAACAAATTTGATAATGTAACTTTATTCATAACCATATGAATAAAGACTATACAATTATTTTCTTATATTTTAAAATAGGATGGTATTTGACCCCCCTTCCATTATTTTGGTTTTATACAATATTCATTTAACTTTAGGTGTATTCTGTTTTATTAATATTTATTGTGACTTACTCTATTTGTTGTAGATTTTGTAATTATAAATTTATTCTAATGATTGTGTGATCCTCAAACAAAAACCAACTTCCCACTTTTGTCTCTTTGCTTAAGTGTAACATCTTCTTCAATTCATGGAACATTTTGGGAGGCAGAGTGCTATGTAACAAGGAATAAAATGAGCTCATAAAATTATTTACAAATATGATAAAGCCTTTGTTCTAATACTTCCTCCTTACTTCTATTGTTCACTCAATTATTGATTAATGTTTCCATGAGTCACTCACTAGTTGGATTCCCAAGTTCTCAAATTGTGTTAAGGTCCTAACCTGCACATAGGTAGATCAATGTATTCAGATGTAATAAAGGTCAATATTAATAAGACCTTTCAATAAAATAGAATAAGGCGCATGATATTAATAAGACCTTTCAATAAAATAGAATAAGGCGATGTAAGAAGACCTAATAGAAGATTCCATTTCTAGAAATATATTCCTCTAATGTTCTCTCATTAGACATATTTTAGTATAAATATGTATTTGAGGGTATGAAAACCCCATTTTGGATATTATTGTAATGGGTGAAGCTTGCTCGACCGGTATTGCCCTCAAGAGGTCTCAGGAACATTACATTCCATTCAAAGTGCTATTTCTGCTATTTCAGGATATCATTTCTGCGTATTGTGAAGATTATGTCGGATATTTCACTGTTATTCTGCATATTTCTGTGCATTTCATTTCAGTTTCAAGTATTTGTTACTTAAAAATTGGTATGAAAGCACTTTCCTTGGCAGAATTGGTGGGTATTTTTTTTCAGGGAAAAGACGTATTCCGACGTCTTTAAAACACAGAGATCCGGTTACATCGATAAACCCAAGGTTGAGGGATCTTAATGAAAGGGGTGGTTCTTAAGCACACGTGTGTTGGCCACCCTTGTAAACCATACCTCCTTCGAAAGTGGTAGCGATCGTGACAACACCTAACGGGACCAATTTAGATTTCCTCAAGTCTTCAGATAAAACTCATCGGCCGTCAATCTGTTATAGTGTCACCGAGAACACACTCTGAAGATAATTTCTATAGTTCCTCGTAGCCTTGTGTAGTATGGTTAAGGGTATGGTCTATCCTCCTCCTTAGTTAGTGCCTGAGATATTGGGCCGAAAATTTCACCGTTGGACTCTCGCAGACGATATCGAGAGTTATAGCATTGTGGCAAAACCCTTTGTCTCAGGAACCCTTGAATACCTAACCCTTGGGAACATAACAAAAAAAATTAAATCATGGTGATCTAATAACTCGCATCTCGTATTTGGGTTGCTAAGTAAATACCTTCCGGTTCAAAATTTGGGGATTTCCAACACGCAACATTCTTTGTGACCTATTCCATTTTCACTATTTGAGACTCCATCATTAGACTCATCTCTTCATCTCATCACTTTCCTCCATATTTTTTCTACAAAAATTTCTGACCTCGCCCGCACCTTTTTCAGCTCACCCATTTTTTCACCATTATTTGAGAGACCTATTCCATTGATTCATCTATTTTCCCTTTATCACTTTTAATGCATATCATTTTCAAAAATTTCACTCTCACCACTTCCCTTTTCGGGCCACCAAATATCATGGCCCATACCCGCAGAATCCTCAAGAACTAGAGTCTGCTTCAACACTCGTAATCCAGCTTTTACTTGAGATCCAACAAGAAGTAGAAACAACTCGCTACTATTGCCTCCCGTGATGCCTCCATGAATGCATCCCATGTGCCATGCAACTGCGAATGCGTCAAAAAATGAACTTGAACTGGTCACAGCACTGCACCAAACTCAAAATCCCTCTCGATGATGATGCACCTAAAAGACTAAAGGTGAAACTTCTTCCCACTTTCAACCACATCACTAGCGATTACAATACCGGTGGATGTGTAACTAATTCTGATGGCTCGCACTCCCCACCGGTTGGTCACACAATGGAAATACGCTTCTACAACATTGGCTGCATGATCCTTGTCCAAACTCCTGTGATGGTGTTCTCCATCTGGGACAAGAACTGCAATGGTGTAAGTACCGGAGAAAACTCTCACATGATATATTGTTTGGACCCACTTGTTGCCGAAGCTTATGAACGCTTTGACCCGAACCAACCATTTGGGTCGCTTGACAAAATTGAAGCAATCAGTAACAATATAAGACTTCTCAAGTAGCTGCATTTGATAGTCTGCTTTTCAATGTGAGGAAAGGACTGATGCTTTCTTTTCGAGAGTGCTTTATCGCTGGCCTCAAAGAGAGATTAGGCCCAGTTCCTCATGGTTCTAATTTCAAACTTTGGTGTGTGGAGGCTACCAAAAGACAAAGAAGTACAACAAATTGTTTCCTCTCAAACCAGTCTTCTTTTTCCCGGGCCTCTAAACTATAGTAAACCCCACTCCCTCCGACCACTTTAAAATCCAAAAATTGACCCGGTTGAAATGGGTGAACGACAACTCAAAGGTATGTGTTATAACTGTGATGAAAATATTTCCCAAGCCACAAACGTAAGGAACAAATCTCTTATGGCCATCTCGAGGATATTCAAGAAGACGATGATGACACTGCGTCTCGAGCCTCGTGAGACTTCTGAAATAAAACCTCCTTCTGACCCTCCTGAAGTGGAACCCATCATTTCCTCAATGCTCTCATCAATTTTTCTCATTTCCAAACTCTCAAGTTAACGGTTATATCAAGTAATCGAAGTAATAATATCTTGCTGATAGTGGCAAAGACCTTACAATTTTATTCATCGCTGTATCACCTAAGAAACCCATTGTTATATCCATGCGGTTAATAATTTCCAAATCATGATTGCCACCGGTGGCTCTATGAAATGGAGGGCGCTGTGAAAATGTCTGCCTCCAAATAGGTGACTACAAACCCAAATCCCATATGTTTGCTACTAACATGGGAGCATTGTGTTGCGTCAGATTGGTCTCCGGGGAACCTTTGGGTCCCATTCTCATGGACTTTCTTTAACTTTAACCATGCAATTTGACCAAGGCGGCCACAAACATAAATTTCATGCACCGCTGGTTCTCCTCGAATCATCGGGCTTCCTCATCGCATGGAGAAATTGTCAAAAGGTCATTCGGTGTCATGGTTCAACTCCATGCTATTCAAGCCACATAGATCCCATCCGTGCCCCAAGAACCCCAAGCCCTCTTGTCTAAAACATCAAACAGTCTTCTCCAATTCAAGACATCCCCCTTCCTGCGTGTCCATGATCATTCCATTCTGTCCCAGGAAGCCTTCCCAACATACCCTCCAAGTATCGTCACCCATTTGCCCAAAATAATGAAATTGAAAATGGTCTCCTACGCCAGAAGTCATCCATCCTAGTAACGATCCCTACTCCTTCCGTCATCATATACTAAAGAAAGAAGGTTCTTGAGAATGTCCCACTTCCGTGTTTCAATAAACTTCACCATCAAAGATTAACAATTTCCCATTCCCGTCATTGATGACCTCCGGATGAATTGAGTGGTGCCCAATCTTCACTAAACTGGATCTTCTCGCCGCCATCACCATCCGCATGAAAGCGTCCTACATTCTAAGACAACCTTCAACTCATGAGGGCCACTAATAGCTTTTGGTCATGCCCTATTGTGTAACGCCTCCACCTTCGTAGCCCATGAATCATGTATTCTATCCTTTTTTTTTAGTTTTCTTTGATGATATCCCTATATATAGAAAGATACGGACGTATCTATCCGAATCATGTGGATCAAGTTCTCACTCTACTCTCTCAACACCGCCTTTTCTGAAACAGTGCAAATGTGCTTTTTGGTGCATCCGGCGAAGGAATAATTTGGTCATCTCGTAAGGATGCATTGGTGGACCCGGTAAAATATTGAAGTTGCAGACGTGCTCTAATTCTAAGACTCTCAAAATCTTGCGGATTTCTGGGCTCAATGTAGGCTAATATCTAAGTTCATTAAGAACTATGGCAAGATTAAGACTCCTCTCAATGGATCTCCTTAAAAGAACTTTTCTCATAATTTGGACCTCAAAGCACTGCTTTCAAACTTTGAAAATGGCCATGTGCACCACTCCGCTCGACCTTCCCATTTCATTCGTAAAGACATTTGTGTTGGAATGAAATGCATCAGGGAAAGGCATTGCGCCCTTATGCAAATAAAAACACCTTTGGCCTTGATTTCAGCAAAACAACCTGCCCTGGAAGGAATCTGGGCAAACCATTTTATGAAAAAAGAAATGTTACATTCCCACATGCAAATAATTATGGTGTCCTTATCTCTGGGCAACGATTCCAAATTAAGACGCACCATCAAAGCCTCAAATACTTTCTCTCGAATAACGTGATTTCCTCCTTACAGAGAAAAACAAAAATGGGTCACTAAGCTCTTTGGCTGGCGATTATGAGATCATTTATAAGTATGGAAAGATAATGTAGTGGTTGATGCCTTATCCCTAAAATATGAAGACAATGGATCCCTTTTTTCTTTCCTTCATTGTACTTGATTGGCTCCAAGTTGTGTGCCATGAATGGCTTCAATATCCCAAAATTTTGCATTTGATGCAACAATTGCAGTCCAACTCTCCATTTTTCCCCAGGGTACTCTTGGCTTTCGGATGAGCTTCGATACAAAGGTCGCCATTTAAGTAAACAATCCAGCTCAAATCCACTGTGACTCGAAGCTTCATGCTACACCCACGGCACTCAGGGTTCACCAAAAAAAATATGACCGAGTCAAACGCTCTTTTTCTCTCAATGGTATGAAACAGGACATCCATTATTTTGTTGTTGAATGTGAGGTATGCCAATACAACAAGGGAGAAACAATCAAATCTCGTGGCACACTACAATCGCCTCCATTCCACCCCGGAGCATTTGAAGGATATCTCTATGGACTTTATTACGTGCTTACCCAAATCGGGAATAAATCAATCATAATGGAGGTGGTGGATCAGCCTTCAAGTATGCTCATTTTTTTGTGTTCTTCACCACCCATTTAATGGGTGATCCACTATGGCCCAAATTTTCATGTGGATCGCCCTGGGCTTCATGGCATGCCAAACTCTATTGTTTTTGATCGACCCAACTTTCACAAGCAATTTTTGGCAAAGAACTGCTTAAGCTACAAGGCACACAATTGTATCTCACCAACTTATCATCCCTAGATAGATGGTCAAACGGAAGTCGCCAACAAGTGTTTGAAAACCTATATGAGGTGATTTGCATCTGAAAAAACACCAAGGCTCAATGGTTTCCCTCACCAATGTGGTGGTACAACACTACATACCATACATCCACTGCATGACTCTTTGAAGCAAGTAGGCGGACAGAAGCCAATCACGGCTTCTCTCATACTTACTGGTACTCTTCAAGGTCTAGGCGGCCTAATTAAACACTTACAACCGAGGATATCCTTCAGACTTTAAAGAGAACTTGGTCATGGCCTGTAATAGAATGAAGCAACAAGGCATCAAGGTCACTGAACGCCAATTTCCAGAAGGGGACGTGTGCTCGCTGGACAACCATATAAGCAAACTTCCTCAAGCAATGAGTAGTGTCGGGGTTAGCAATCTAAATTTTTATGGCCCCCTACAGCCTCTAAAGGTGGACAAGTCATTTAATGCTAGTCAGCCCAGCTTAGTCGGGGTTACATCCTGTTTACATATGTTTCTTGCTTGAAGAAGGTGATTGGAACCAGCCAACTTCAAACCAACCTTCCAGAGTTAACAGAAGAAGGATCCATTTTACAAACTGTAGCTGGGACCAGAGGGAGCTGGCCACCAAGGCCATGTGAATCATCAAAGAAGTGCTAGCACAAAGTTGGAAAGATGACCCAAACAGATGCCACTTCCTCAAACCAACCACCATTCCCAAGTAAAATAGCTTCCTCATCTCCTGCCTTGAGGACAAGGTTTTAAGGGGAAGACATTAAGGTCCCAACCCGCATTATTAGGTAGATCAATGTATTCGATGTAATAAAGGTCAATAATACAAGACCTTCTAATAAAATAGAATAAGTCGAATGCAAGAAGACCTAATATTTCCGCCTAGAAGGATCTTCCTCTAGATGTGCTTCTCTTAATAGACATATTTAGTATAAATATGGGTCAAGGGTATGAAAAACCTAACTTGCAGATTGTTGTAATGTCAGCTGACTGAGGTCATTCTCTTGCCCCCTCGAAGAGGCCTGTGAACATTTCTATCTGATTCAAAGTGCTATTTATGTTGCTATTTCGTATATCATTTCTGTGTATTGTGAAGATTATGCTGGATATTTTACTGTTATTCTGTCATTTCTAGCATTTCATTTCTGTTCTGCATATTTTGTATATCTGGTATCTTGCAAATTGTGACCCATTATTGAATAAGATAATATAGATCAAATAAGACTAATACTTGAATGTCTTAGCTCTATGGAAATTAGATAATTGAAAACACATGATTTATGCTAAGAATTGACAGTAATCCAATTTGGCATACATTATAGAATATGGACACAAGATGAACATCAATCGCAATATGGTCTCATCTATTGTTTTGTCATGCTCATAACCCAATATTTGGCATATAATGGTAATGACATGTCTCGTTATCTTAGGAAAATTTTATGACTTATAGGGTGGTAATCCAACTGGAAGTGGGGCATTGTGAGTTAGGAGACTTCTCAACATATTCTCTTTTTGAGGTTGAAATAGTTCTTGATACTTTGGGTCCAAAGAATCATCATCTAAAATTTCAAAGGTGGAAGGGTTTGGAAATTGAAGCATCCGAGTAATGGATTCTTTGTTTATATGGAAAATTATCGTAGAGTGGTCTGTGGAAATTATTAGTCTCTTATCAACTTGGTAATTTATGGCACACCATCTAACCAGTTCGGGGAAATGGTAGGTTTGGGAAACAATTTATCTAGCCAAGTTAGATTCCCATAAATGCAAGTAGTAGTGACCATTTTTAGCATCGACATGGGCCCTTTGAATTAATTGGTAAAGGTATGGGAATGATAGAGTTGGGTCATAAACATCCCCTTCTCTATCAACCAAGTTATCTTCAACGACATTAAGATTCTTGGGCACCTGGCCTCTACTAGAATTCAATTGGGTAGACACAATAACAATTTGCAAGGGAAAAAAATCGATCAAATAGAAAAAGGAGGGTCGGGATGCTCAAAAATATATTTTTACTACATCGTCAAGTATGTGTACCGACATCCAAGATGGATTCTTTGCCAGCAATTTCTTTAACCAATAAAAAATGATTTGATAATGACACATAAGTTCCCTCTTTTAGGCCACTAGGAATTTTTATCCCTTTTTACACATTTGATGTAGGTGATCTATGTGGCATCATGATCGAGTCACCTATCCTAGTAACTTCACAATATCCTAAGAACTTCATATCATAATTTGGGTCCCACTGCCACTCGTCATGTTTTGGTGCACCCACGTGGATATAGATCTGTCATATTAGCATTGCCAAGTGTGTGGAATGGGATGACACATATGCGCCAGATGTAGTGCATTGCCACATACCACTTTTGTTAGGCGCGGAGACAATTGTTCTCCATTTTCCGACAACGATATCGCATCGGGGCTTAGGTGGTTTACAAACTTCATTTCATGATGTGGTCCCAATAAACAGTCACCACACATCCACAATGGTTAACCACTTTGCACCGTGCAAGGGATGATAACCTTTGTACTAGTTAACAACACAAAACAAATTTTCGATCATAGATTTGATCCATCATTGATCAATGACGCAAGTTGTTCACTGTACTTTGTGTTTATAGCATTTGGTCACCTATTTAGTCTTAGACCCCTACTCTGCTTATCGACCCGATGTATATTATCACCCTACTCTTATTTTAAGCGTTGGGTCACCTCAACTTTAATCTCTTGATTTCCCTTTAACCTCTTGGGGCTTATCCTCACACCATAACCTGTGGAATTACCCCATGTTCATTAAAATTTAAGTGCTCAGGGGACACTAACCATAAAATTCATCCAGAATCATCCTTGGAGGCAGAATGTAGATATTTTATTTTTCGTAGTTATTCAAAAATTTTGGCAGTCTACTAACATGGTTCACTAATAAAAATTTAATCTCATACTTATGTTATTCCATATTGTGAAAAGACCTCAAAGACCCCTCTAGTGCTAACTGCTTGACCCTCATTGTATTTCCATATTCTTTTACATTTTAATAGGGCTCCTAGAGTAGAATCACTGAAGCTTTCTCTAATGTTTTCAAGCCCTTGATTGATTCTACCTTGTTTTGTCCCCCCAAGCCCCTACAATTCCAGGAGACAACTTTCATCATTTGGTTGTATTTTTTTTTTGGGTCTCTCTGAGAGGTAGGTTGGGACCACTTTCATTCCTTGCTCCTCTTGCGGTTCTCATAACTTTATCCAATGTAAGTTGGTTTTCCAGTTCATTATCCTTTTTATTTTCGTCTTCCCTCTTTTCCTTCTGAGGTTTCTTGTCAACCTTCTTTTGTTGCTTTCCTTCTCTTGCAATCTCGTATTTATACTCATCTATTATTGGATCATATAATGAGTGAATATTATTGTGCATAAGATAAATGTGAATAGGACTAGGGCCTTTGAAAGGCGTATGTAGAATATATTCTTCTTTCTCATGCATTTCATAATCCATTTCTGGTGAGGAGACAAAATTATGATTTTCTTCCAAAATTGGGACTTTGAAAGAGGAACCAACATTAAAGAAAGGAATTAACATCATTTTCATGGTAGGGATATTATCTCCATGAGAAAGGATTTTATACTTGTTGATTGTTGAGGTGGGTCCTATACAATAAAGTTACAACCATAAATGGGTGATATGCAAGGTTGACGTAGAGGAGGTTCTTAGCCTATAGAAAGATGATATCTTGCCACCTTTATACTTTGGAAATGACACGAGATTTTACAATGATGACTTCAAAGAGAAACAAGATAAGATATGCCTAGTTCATTTCAATTATGTACTATTTTCTAGCTAGTACATTTCTATAGCCTCCATAATTGACCCCTATGTAGTGGATCCTATAATGTTTTTAACAATTTCAAGCATGACATCATATACATTGAAGGGGACTTCCTAGAGTCTCTAAATTACTTGGGAACTTTTTTAAAACACCATTCATGGATCATTGGAGGGGACTTCAATATGATAACATCAGTCATGGAGAAAAAGGGAGGGATTAGAAGAATTTATGGGGAAAGTGAGGCATTCAGGTCTTTTGTTGAGACTTACAGACTAATTGACATCACATATGGCAGTGGTTTGTTCACATGGAATAACAAAAGAAGGGAAGAGATGAAAATCACAATCCATCTAGATAGATTCTTGGTTACTGAGACTTTGTTCCAAGAGAAGAAAATGGTAACGACATATGTCCTCCCTTATTATGGGTCTGATCATTGTCCCATCATGATTTCATGGGAGGAGAAAATAAAACCTAGGGCGAAGACCTTTTGCTTTGAAATTTTTTGGATGGAGCACCCAGAGTTCCTCTAAAACATAGAAACATGGTGGAATGAAATAATGGATATCTTTGGCACCAAGATGTATCAATTTAAGAAAAGACTCTAGAATATTAAAATCATAATCAAAATCTAGAACAAGGAGTCTTAGACAACATATTCAAATAAAAAAGAAAATTAGAAATGGAGATGGAAGCGATCCAAATAGAAGAAATATCAAGAGAGAAATCAAATGAGGCAAGGAGCAAAGAGGAACAACTAAGAATATAATTGAATAAAAGAGACAAATAGGAAGAGATCGTTTGGCAAAAGAAAGCGAGAACAATATGGCTAAGGGAAGGGGACAAAAACACAAAGTTCTTCCATAATTCATTGCTACAAAGAAGGAATCAAAACATGATTTCAGTCTTGAGAATGGTAGGGGGGGACTAGAGAGTAATGAGGATGTAGGGAGAGAATTGGTAAATCACTTCCAACAATTGCTTGAAGAGCCTGAGAAGCAAAGGGAGGAGGAAATGCATAGGATAACAAGATGCATCCCAAGGATGGTAACCCCATAACATAATCAGATCCTTATGAGACCCACAACAATGGATGATGTGGAAAGGATAGTTAAAGAGATGGCCACCAAAAAAGCTCAAGGTCTGGATGGTCTCACTAGAAATTTTTTCCAATCATGTTGGAATATAATTGGAAAGGATATCTAGGAGATTGTTGAATAATCTCGTTGCTCAAAATATATCCTTCAGGCCTTCAATGCTACATTTATAACATTGATCCCTAAATAAAAGGAGGCTAAAACGACATATAAGTTTCTCCCCATCTCTCTTTGTAATGTTATTTATAAGATAATCTCCAAATTATTATCCAATATACTTAAACTCCTCCTGAAGTCCAACATCTCCCAGAAGCAAGGGGGATTTGTTGAAGGGCGCCAAATCCTAGATGGAATAATCGTTTCTCATGAAACTATCCACTTGCTTCAAACAACCAAGAAGTACGAAATGTTAAGAAAATTGGATATGTCCAAGGCATATGATCACATAAGTTGGAGATTTCTTCAGAGAATGTTGGAAGATTTTGGCTTTGGAGAGGACTGGGTCCAATGGATAAATTGCTTAATCTCGATGAAAATTTTATCCATATTGATTAATGGATCACCCTCTAGGACATTTAATCCTTCTAGGGGCGTCAAACAGGGGGATCCCCTATCTCCCTACCTATATATCTATTGGATTATTGAGAGGGGGGGTGAATCAATAATAGAGAAATTTAATCTTTTTTAACCATATAATCCAAGTGTTATATCAATGAAGCATTATCATCCAATAACTACAGAGTAAATAAGCAATGAACAAATGAACAAACATACACATACATAGTACACTAGTGTTTTACATGGAAACCCAAATCGGGAGAAAACCATAGAATGTTTTTTCTTATATGTCTTGAAGAATTACATTCATTGGAAGCACCAATTTCCTTTGTTTTCTAGCTGCAGATGGAAGGAGGCTCCAACCCCCTAGTTTCTCAGGCTACAACCTGAGGGAAGCTCCAACTC
>SNQJ01S0206176.1:16407-30989 GCA_010110895.2 Picea sitchensis | reverse complement strand
CAAATTAAATCATAGAATAACCATGTAAGTGTTTTTTCTTGTAAGCAAGTGGTACATTTCCACCCTAGGGAAATGTCAACTTTGTATATAGAATTTGCATGGAAAACTATAAACTCATTTAAGTAAATCAAATGAATTTGATGTTAGAAGTTGATTGAAGTATTGTCAACTCCCTCCTCATCTTCATGCTTGTAAATAAGATAAAATATTATTGGTTGATTTTATCAATTTCTAAACAATGACCACAATTTAGGCTAGTGGTACTAAAAGATTGCATCAAAGAAAGATAGCAAGTTAAAACCATATAAAAATAAATAATTGCAAGCATATCAAAACAAATAACAACAACCATATATTATTTACTACCCCAATATTAGCCTTCTTATAAAAACAACTACTTCTACCTCTTATTTGTCTTCTACCAAGATAGATCTTTGTCTCTTCTCATTGTCATCTCTATGGATTATGCTCACACATTAATATGAATTACATAGAACAAATAAATAGCATGGAAAATGTAGTATATTAGATTCAATTACACTCTAGATTTCACTACAAAATGCAAGATAAATTGTACCACTACTAACATGCTCAGTTGATCTATTGTGACCAAGACCCATGCAACTTGATCCCCGCTACACTGATTGCAAGTAATCTATATCTAGAAATCATTTATCTTTATGTTTGTACTCTTTATAAACATTGCAATATTTTTATAAGATTTTCTACAACATAAATCATACTATAATAAGTAACAATTAAAATTACAAATGCAAATCTTCATAAATTAAATACATATTTTCCAATATTATATAAAAATCATAAAGTATGTAATTACAACTCATGGGAGGCTTCTTTCCGCTACTTTTTATCGAGTCTTTTTGAGTCCAAGAACTCCACACTTAACACAGTTACTATGTTGATCAAAAGGTGAACTTGAAGCTTTAAATTGAAAAACATGAAAAACCAAGGACTATACTGAAGAATTTTAAACTAATGGAAAAGAAAAATGATTTAAAGTTAAGATGAAATGCTACTCATCTAATAATTCCTACATGCACCAATACATTGTAGTTAGCTACCGTTCAACCTAGCATATAAATACTAGTAAAAGTGTTGGTACTCAAGTCTAGATAATTGTCGACATTGATTTTAAATTGAAATGGTTCATGTCTTTATATTTATAATTTCCTATACATGGGTTCAACTCTAGATGGTAGCTCCTATACATAAAATTGGGAGGGTATATGATTAAGATGCTTGATTTGTTTCTTTATATGAGATTAGAACCTCTAAGGATATAATATACTAGTGATATGAAAATACCAAACGAGTTCTGATACCAACTTGATTTGAAATATCAACAAACTTTGATACCAATTCATCCCGAAAATCCTTAGATGTCAATTAGTTCATAAATACACATAATCGTCCAACCAGATTCAGAACAATTGAAGATCGACTTGAATATTTGCAAAATATCATGTGAATGTGTGAATGTCTTACTTATCCATAAACTTCATTAACTGATAAATATAACTTGTGGAAATAATGAGTGGAAAAATGGAGAGAAATAGACAACTCTTATTAATTCTCAAAATGATGAAATTACAATGAAATGATCTTTACAAATGTCAAATTATGAATACACCCTTCAAGGTGGCTACTCCAACCTAGAAACAGAGGTCACCATTAAAATCCTCATGAAATTATGAGAAGAATGAGTATAAATCGACTATATTCTCAACCGATGCCGAAAAATCCCTTTTTTCACGCATAACGAGACTATGGGTCTCATACATAACAAATTTGAATAAGAATTTTGGTACATGGCATTTTTACACAAAGATAATATCATCATCATATTCCTCTCAAAATTCTAAGAAAAATGAGTATAAACACCCTATACCTTTCTCAAAGAACTCAATGGCACACAAAACGAGGAAAATCAAAACCAAGAACACCTCTTGCATGCAAAACGAGGCAATCGACACTTGGTATGAACTTCTATGGCATGCATTCTAATGTTGGCACACAAATGCATGTTCTCAGTATCGGTGTGTGTGCCCATTAAATAGGCCTAGATTGACCTAACCTCGCACCGGAATCCACTTTGCAACTTAAATATGTATTTATTGGTTTGTTGTAACAAGCCACAACTTATGGTCTAGTGGTTAAAAATTTGGGTTATGGGGGAAGAGGTCACGGGTTCAAACCCACAGACCTTCCCCAATCGACGCTTTTGGCTGTAAATTACATTACACATATAGTATGTTGGTTATATATTTGGTTTAGCCCCATGAACTTTACGATCACGGTTACATTGGATATACATATAGCTAGGGTCGAGGGCTTATCCCTCGACCCTTTTTCCGGCTGATAAAACCTCCATTCAACTTTAAATAGAATTGCACCCATATATAGTTAAAAACTAATCGACAGGCATAATGGTGAAGTCGTTGTGTTGTTGGCCGAGAGACCCAGGTTCGATTCTCCAGGCTCCTGACTAATTTTGATAAACATTATCCTTAAGTAGCCAATGAGAGGATACATGTGGCAACCTCTCATTGGCTTACTATTTCCACATGTTGCCTTGTTATTAGGCCACATAATCTATATGATCTGCCAACATATCTGCCCAATCAGTGTACGGTCAGTTTGTGTGGCATCTTGGGGTCATGCCACATCATCATTGTACGATTGTATAGTTGTGCCATGTGTCACCCTTCTAGTGGTGACACATGTCACCTTTTCCCCTTTGAATTTGATTTTTGACCAAACTTTGATCGCTCATAAATTTTTCATGCGATCTTTGTTTGACTTATCATTTCCATAGTTGTAAAGCTCATGATGAGGTCTACACATTGATGTTGTTTTCAAGGGAATTTGGGATGGTCAAATTTTGATCATTTCTGAACCATTATGGACCTCTGTGGATGTTCCATATATTTCTAGATCTCTGTGAGAATTCTTGGATCCTTCTGGATCAACTAGTTTGATGAATCTTTTCAAAAGATGGATTAGACAAGGGTTAATGTGCATCTGTAAATATTTTTGTTAGTATTAAATTCTTAACCAAAATGCATCTAATACTAGGTAAAATGAAAACGATTTTGATTGATGATACAAATAGGGTCATGGTGGCGGAAATTCATCAACAATAGATGATGAAACCCAATCCAATGATCATTCCTTCACTCATTTTAGTAACTATTGTTTTTCAGGACAAATCATTTTTATTTGTTTTCTACAAGTAGTTAGCCAACAATGAGGAATTGGTAGAGGCCATTGGCTCTTCTATTGTATTGGAAATATATAGGTTGGTCAGTTTCATGGGCTATTTGAATACCATTTTATTAAATACAACCATCAGAGATTTGGAAGAGATTCAAGTGAAAATTGTGAATTTTGCATCACAAAGTCACCTTGTTTTTTTAATGCATCGATTTCTAATAACATTTTTTTCCAAATTCTGAAAATTGTGTCAACTAAGGAAGTTTTACTATTTTAATAAATAAAAATTATACTAAGGAAGTTTTACTATTTTAATAAATAAAAATTATAGAAAAAATGGTAACTCATTACTTTGAAGAAAGAAGAGTTTCTAGTTCTTGTCCCCCACTGGAGTATATTTACCATATTTTTTTACAATATCACAACTAGAGTTCTATTCAATGAATTTCAAAATGATGTTTTCTTTGATGTAATATTAAACACAAAATATATTAATGGAATATGTAATGAGCATGCATGTAAGGAATACTTCTTCAACCATTGGAGTTGCAAAAAGATAAAGGTTTCTCAAATATAAGGATTCAAATTGAAGTAAAAAAAAATTGAATTATGGGTATCTAGGGGCTAAGTTGATCAATGGAGCTTGACAACTAGGATACCTATGGGAACATGGATTTCCAAGGTTGGTTTTCTTGTTCTAATGAAACTATATTATTCCCCAAACAATGCACTATTTTMTCTTAAATATGGGCCTTATATGCCTTTTAATTTGAGTTATGAAAACAACTTATATACGACAAATCTAATGATTTATGCAAAAAGTAAGTGATATGAAATAATCATATCTTGAATGTCCTTCTATTGCACTGCCTCTTATGAAACACAAGTAACAAACATGAAATCATTGACATAATATGTGGCATTTCAAGAGACATATAGGATGTTTTTTAACCAATACAAGGATAGCAAGAGCATGGTCACCTTGCTTCTTGAATCATTCACACATGATATAATTGCATTCACATAAAACTTTGAGAGAATGAGAAAAATTGAGATTCACGGAAGTTGAAAGTAGAAGGTTCAAATAATGAGATATAAGTTCATTCATTACATATTCTCACTGATAGTGGTGTTTAGGTTTTGGGGGGAGGGGGTTAGAAATATGTCATTAGTACATGCTCACTTATCATTAATTTTGACCTTGAATATGAGGTAAAATGAAAAATGTGACAAATTTGTGATGCTCCCCTCAAATGCACTTTTTAATTTGAAAATACATAATATGTTGTGACATGAAAAGAAAAGTAAATATATCTAAACACAATTCTACAAACATAAAATTATTTCATTCCCAATGTGCTCTTTTTACTCAACAAGAGAATCATCAAGAAACTCTACTTAAAACCGATTTGACGTGGTAGGAAATTCTCCAATAGAATTTAGGGAACTTAGGGGACCAAGGTGAGAGAGGAAGAGAAAAGGAAGAAGGGGTTGACGGATAAGAGAAAGACGAAAGTAAAGAGGTGATGGGAGAGAGGGAGAAGAAAAATAGGAATAGGGAAGAAAAATAGGAGTGGAATAGGGTAATAGTGTAAGAAGATGGAAGAGGGGGGAGGAATAGAAGGAGAGGAAGAGGGAGAGAATGAGAGGAAAAGGAAGGATGAGAAGAGAAACAAACGAAGAGGGGCGAGAGGATGGAGAGGTTGAGAGAGAGAGAGAGAATTAGGATAATTTTGAGGTAAAAAATGGGCCTAAAAGATGTACTATCAAAATCAACATTAAAAAAACTAATAGGATTCAAGATGATGATGTCAACCATAAGGATAAATTTTGTTGGAGGGAAAGGAACAAAACTACTTTTAAATCATATTTTTGACTTATATTCTTATAGTATTACTGAAATATCAACTACAATAAATCATTGAATGTAGAGATAAATTTCGAATCCAACAACTACCCACTAAGAATGATTTTGCTAAACCCCGCTACGAGATAAACTGGAAATACATGAAAAAATGTGATTCTTTTCATGAAACACATTTTTTTCATGTATTTTTACTTTATATCATTGTGGGTCTATCAAAAGTATGTAGAGTGGGTACTTTTTCAATATATAATGTAATTCCACATAAAATGAAAACCCACACTTGAGATTTGAGTAAACCCATAGGGAGATAAGTCGAAAATATGACTAAAAAAATTAGTTTTCTTTCTTTCTCTTTGAAAATTCATAACTCTTGTTTTATTATTTTATCTATTATTTTACTGTTTTCCATAGGAGGCCCATTTTAAACTTCAAAATTCTCCTGGGAGAAGAGAATGGAAAACTCAAACCCCAAATTTCCATGTCCAACACCTAGAATCTCATTTTGTTTTAAACATAAAATTTAAAAAACAAAATTGTGGGGAAAGCAAGAAAAACCTAAATCCTATATCTAAATCCCAAATCTCTTTTCATCCTCCAAAATTTATATACTACTACATATATACATAGTTAGATTTTACTCTATTTTGCAATGCTTACTTATCATATTAAGCTTTAATATTATAAGTGTATCGCTTTCATTATGAAAAGTAACTAAGAAAATAAGAATAAATAGTAGTAATGGAAACAACACCCAATTATCACCAAAATTTTCTCGAGAACAACTTATTAGGAAAAATCTCCAACAAGAAATAAAGTTTTACCTTGTTCTTAAAATTTCTCATACTTTCAATACGCAAAATACAAAAAAGGATTAACTCGGTATGGAGCAAGTAGACAATATGACATACAATAGGATGCTACATGATTTCCTTCTTCCTTTTTCACTTACCCATTTATTACTTCGAAGTATGCTTTCAGATTTAAAAAAAAAAAACACTTTGAATATGTTGTGGCGGTGTTGTGATCATTTGACTCTAATTTATGATAGTTTCTTTGGATAGCTTTACTTAAACTACTAGATAACAATCTTAGAAAACCAAAAGTTTGAAACTCGATGGATTTAGATAGCAATGAGACAAAAGTAGCCCTCACTAGACCCTCGATCCTTTCCAAATCTTTGATTAAACAAATTTTGGGTGAACATTAAAGGTGAACAATGGTTGGTTGGTTGCAATCTTTTATATGGTCATGTTTTTGTGATCACAAGTCAAGACAATATGATCACGAGGGCTAAAATTATTTGCTTAATAGTAGGAGACAACGAAGATTAAAATTGTTGCCTTAATAACAAGAGCCGTATGACATCATAGTCCTTGTTAGGTAAAAAAAAATGAATTTAGTCATCAATATTATTGAAATTCGAATCCGTAACAGACCTGACATATCGTTTATGATATACTACTAATTTAAGAAAAAAAATTATAAATATTCTCGAGCCCTTAAATATTATGGATATCCTATGCAAATAATTCACAAATCACATAAGTAGAGCAAGGCGTCATGTTACAACAGAACACATTTTCAACATCCTAGAGTATGTGGGGAGTCCTTATCGTGGGTCCACCTATCATGTCCTCGAATTGCTGCCACATTTCATTACGCATAATATCTCACAATCGGTTTCCAATAAACGAGATTATCACCTCTGTGTCATAGGTTCGAGCACTCGGCACGCCTTAATCGATGTAGACTGTGACTCTCAACTTTTTCATCGTGACACATCACTAGAAAGACAAATAGATTTTGGTTGTGGCAACCTTACCGTTCGCAATTTGTTTAACAATTATGTATATGAAAGAGAGACACTCAATGTGTGAAAGAGAAACACTCAATACATAATTAATACACATAATATAATTATATTAATGAAATTATATTTCTATTTTGAATAGAATTGTTTAATTTTACAATAATTTTTTATTTAATTATTAAAATTAGTAATATAAAAAAAAAAAAATCAATAATAATATATAAAGTAAAAAATTAAAAACAATTAATCCAAAAATTCTTCAACTTTAATTATAGATTCATTGATATAACTAATACTTAAAACGTTGCTTGAACAACTAAATTAATAATACTTCATATATATATAAAATTTAATTTACTTAAATTTTCTTTATTATCGTTATTAAACTCTACATCTTTATTGAAATTACATCTACTTATACTAAAATTTAAACTGTTTCTCCACAATTTACGATTAGAATCATCTTTTAGATATATATTTCATTAGCTTAACAACATATTAATCATNGCTTCCGCAGTGCAAGATATTAGATATTATTTTCGGGATTAACTGCGTAG
Organism: Picea sitchensis; assembly: GCA_010110895.2. Classification (NCBI taxonomy): domain Eukaryota; kingdom Viridiplantae; phylum Streptophyta; class Pinopsida; order Pinales; family Pinaceae; genus Picea; species Picea sitchensis. The sequence continues at coordinate 23,521 of SNQJ01S0206176.1, read as the reverse complement.
TGTAAGTCATTAATCTATGACCCATATTCATGAGTATTTGTCGCAACTGACCAATAATTCTCATGATTTGAATAGTCCACTTAGCACTCATTGGAAACATATTCGCAACATATTAATCATTTGAAAAGTGGAAACTATCTCCCGATATAAAGAAAAAATAAATATGCAAATATTTATTTTAATACTTCATTTGTTCAACGATCATATTAAACACGTGGAAAGTGAAAAAGATATATAAAACCAAATAGATATTCTAATAGCAAAGTATAACAAGACAACCTTATCGCACAAATCTTCCAAAACCGGATGGTATAAGAAGTAAATGGCCACTAGGTAAGTTTCATGAGGCCAGCTACGGCAGTGAAGAAAACAGAGAAGCGAAAAAAAAAGGCACGTAGAAAATATCAGAGCTCACGGCATGTGAAGGTCATAATAATACTTCAAACTTTTCAACCAATGACAATTTAAAAAAAATTAAAAATTTATAGATTAAAAAATAAAAAATTGTATTTTTTTATGTAGAAAATTAAGTTTTTCATGGAAATTTTTTAATTCAATAAAAATTAATATGAAATTAATAGTAAACTCATTGTTATAATCCTACTTTAACAGGGACTAATAAAGCATAGTTTTATATCTAACACAAATTTGTATTTAATAATTTGTTATTAAATATGTTTTTTATAATTATTTTTTATTTTGATTAGTAATATATATTATTTTCCTTTGACAAATATACTCTTTTCCAATTTAAAAATAAATTTACAATATTCTAAATAATAAGGAAGAATTTTCATTTTATAAATATTAACCAAAACTTGTACTTAAGCCCATTACAAATAGAATGAAACACCATCATTTCCCCTTTAATTAAACTTATTTTAACTTTCGATATAAGTAAACTTGAAACAAAAAATGTTCAATATCGATGAAAATGTTATAAATGTTCTCAAAACACATAACTTTAAAATTTTATGTAAATAGGATAATTAAAGCCATATCTTCATATCTTTATGGAGACACACCATAATAATGATAACAACATCAATGTTCTACAACACAATGATTAGGTATGGAATCTCACCTTCATTTAATTAAGTTTATCTAACAATTGAAAATGACAACATGATGTTCAAACTTACTATATGAAATTTATCATGGTTATCAATAAATATTTTACAACACTAGAGTATTTAATGTTCTATGTGTTGAGATATATACCATTGAATTTAAAGGTGTTTTATATCCAACTATATATATCCCGATATATAAAAAATTAAATACTTTGTTACATGGTGTATATTGTTTTCTCATATAAAATCATATCATCTTATATGATATGAAAATGAAAAGAAATCGATGATTAGAATGTATGCAAATGTTCAATTTACCACTCTCACAAATCTAAATACCTCACTTTTTAGAGTAAGATTATGTGAAGATAGAGAAAAGAAAAATAAATAAACTAAACAAAATGAAATGTGTTCACGTTATTATTTATTTTATCATATAAAATTGATACAAAATTGTTATTTCAATCTTTTATAGCGGTATTATGTTCTATTTCAACAAAAAAAATTGGTATAATATTTAGTTAATTGATTATTTAAAATCATTCATACTTGTTAGAAAGGTTAACAAATATTTTATTTATTATGATTTGACTAATAATTGCAATTTTTTTTACTTCTAATTATAATATTTGACAATTATTTTTAACCATTCTTTATTATCCTCCATTAATAAGAGTTGAGAAATCTATGAAGTTCTCTATTTACTTGAATTGATCACCAAAATTAGAGATGAATGCTAAGAATGGGGATTTGTTGTTATGTTAGATTTTGGATTTATTTGCATGGCCAACTAAAGTAAAAGAAAAGGTCAATTCCACTATCTATAAATTATCATAACAAAATTAAATTATTGGAATGGTTAATCATAATAAACTTATAAGTTTATGCAAACTTTTTTTTAGGAAATGTTTTACTTAAAATTCGACTTTAATATTACTAATTTAGTGTACAAAACACTAAAATAAGTTAAGATTGAAAACAAAATATAACTAAAATAAATAACACATCATTTTTCCTCACATAGTGAACACAATATGTACTTGGGAAACCCAATATGGGAAAACCCAAACAAAAGGTGAGGAATACACCTTGTTCTTTTTTTCTCATGTATGAAATGAAAATACAAATAAATGTGAATTTAGTGTAGAGTTTATGTAGATATTGGGTTGTATGGTTTCTACAATTTCTTCTACTTCTTTTATTATGTTCACAATACCACACTCATTTTTTCTACTCAAATATGAAGCAATAAATTAACACAACAAGAATGGAATCCCTTTCTTTCTTAGTGGATCAATATTTAACATGTCTCTGTAGCCATCTATGGTTAAGGTTAAGGTTTTTGCATGTTTCAACTCTTGATTAGAGTTAATTTTTTGAACCTTTAGAATCTTCTTGAAAGTACACACATGAATAACTCCACATGTGTGAGTAATTGGCATTAACATGGCATCCTCTTGGTACCATGGTGGTAAAAAACACAAGTCAACTTGTAAGAGGCATAGCTTCCTCATGAAAAATCCATTTGAGGTGAACTTTTTGTCATTACAAATATCTCAATGTATAGAACAACATCGAGAGGATGGAAATTTGTTTGTAAAGTTTTGACTCCAAAAATTGTCATTTAATGCCTTAAATGAGCTATAGAAGTTTCACCTAAATCACCAAAGTAAGACCTTCCCCTGAAATGGGCCCTATAAACCAATATGTCAACTTTCTCCAACCATAAAATACCAAAATAGATAAAAAAAAAATTATATAATGATCCATTTGGATCATACCTCACCATTTTGGGTGGCTCTTGGTCTCCAAAATATTTTGATAAAGGAGGTGTATAAAGTTTTCCTCTACCTTCTCTCTAGAGTACCATTTATCCTTGCCTAAAAGTTGCCCTTTCAACCCAACTTCCTAGATTTCATGTTTCCATTGTCTAGTTGTTTTGGAATTCTTTTGCAAAATTGCAAAGGGCTGTTCGTCTTTCATTTTCCACCATTCAATAAGCTCATTGATTTCTCCATTATGGTGGAGACTGATCATTTGACTGAATATTCCTCTGACCCTCAATATGTTCAGATTCAAAGACTGAAAGGAACAAGTGGTCAAAGTGATGTGGATAACAAGGCCACTATCATCCAAAAAGTAGATGATGAAAACAAAGAGGCATGTGGTCACATGGGCTATCGGTCTATCGTGTACTAACTCTTTGTTATGTTTTGGTGCCAAATCTTGTACGATAGGTAAGTCTTTCCTATCATTTTCCCGGTCTAACATGGAAGGCTCATAGAGTTTCATATTTTCCACATTCACTACTAAGTAAATGTTCATATATGGAGGTATATTAAGTTTGTAGGCATTATCATCTACCTTCTTCAACACTTCAAAAGGACCATATTATAGAGACTTGATATTCTTACCGGGAACCTATAGCCTTCATTTTTTTAGATGCAACTATATTATGTCTCCTATGCTAAATTTATTTTAAATTATGTGATGGTCACACTGGACCTTGTACTTTTCCTATGAAATCTTCAATGTCTCCTATACTTGCGAATGGATTTTCCTAATCTTATCAATGAAACCTTCATCCTTTAATCCTTCATGAATGGTGTCTTCACTCACTCCTTGTTGTTATCCTTTAATTCTTGATAAATGGTGTATTCACTCACTCGTTTTTTTCCATATACAACATCTAAGCGACAAGGTGGAAAATATCCAAAGCAAGTTTCAAAAACATAATCAGTAGTGGAAGTCATCAATCTAGCAATTCATCAATATAGTGTAGAGGGAATCATCCCTTAAGGGTGATATTATATAGAGATATATAGTCTATACATATCTTCCAAGTCCCATCCTTCTTGGGTAACATGATGATAGGTGGCCCATAAGGTGAGGTGGTTGGTTAGATTACCCCCTGATCCAATAATTTCTACACTTATTTCTTCACTTTTTTCGCTTCTAGGATGGATTTTCTATATAGTCCAATGCTGGAAAATGGGGATTCAAGAAAAAACTATACTTCATGTTCCGGTTTCCTCTTAGGTGGTAACCCTTTAGGCTTTGGGAACACTTCTCTGCATGTCTACAAAATATGCTCCAACTAGTGTTTCTACTCTTTAGTACATCCCTCCATGAATTCCTTTACCTTGATAGATTCATCTGCTTCCAACACTTATCTTCAGTATGGCAAGTGAAACTTATGCGTGGAACCAAATGAAGATCCTTAAATCCGTAAATTTGGATTTCCTTAAAATTCCCCTTAAGAAATCTTTCGTATTTTGGATATTTAGATGACAAACCTTTCACACTCACCCTAAAATATTGAAATGGAACTATGCAACATCTAGAAATCTAGAAATATATATTTCCTTATAAAATCCATTCAATAGAAAAGAAAAATATGGATGTAGAACCTCGACTGAGAAACTCAAAAGTTCCCTTTAAAAATAAATCTAGATTTGGATGTCCAACTAACATGACATCGACATGGAGGCTAATGTGGCTTGACGTGGCATGAAACTAGGGCTAACGAAGCATGCTAGTGTGGTGATGACATGTGGAAGAAAACATCATCGTGGAAATCCATAATGGAACCATGACACATATGGATATTCAAGATCTAAGATTTCTTATAATTTGAATTAATGGAATAGCCATATTTCCATATGTTGATGTCACTACGCCATCCTATCCCTTAATGGAACCTTGAAATAGAACCATGACATATTTGGGAATTCGAGATCCACAAAAACTCCCATGCTGCATTCTTTGAGAAGATGTATTTCTCGATTTCCAATATGATGTCACCTATATATATGTGGCATGGCATGTCAGAAAAACATGGAATGAACTATAAAATAATGTGGCATGACACATGGGTTTGAAGACACCAGCGATCCCTCCATTGGAACCATTCCCTGGAACCTTGACCTATCTGTATTTTTGGGATTTTGGATTTATTTCAGAGGCATTATTTTGAAAATTTAGATCTGGATTTGGAATTTGCAATTAAATGATGATCGGGTGGTCAGAAATCCTCCTGATCTAATGGCAGAGATTAATTTTTTTTTTAACAAGAACTGGGAAATATATATTAAAAAGTATGGATAAATCCATTGTAGTACAAAAAAGGGGCCATGAGAGACCTTCAAGAAATAACAACTTTGAAGCTTGGAAATGCTAAAACAAAATTTGTGATCATAGAGTTTCCACCTTCCCTAGATATACTGCATCTATTGTATTTCCAAGAATACAATATATAGAAAACTTTGTTTATATATAACGAAAAACAAAACATGTCATTTGAATTTTACAAAAACTCATCTACCCAGTTCCATTTTGATCCTTGATTGTACCTGTTGCTCCCAAATTGAGTCTGGACAAGGCTCGTTGAGGTTCAGGATTTGGTTGACTATCGCTGAAGTTACGTTCTTGGAGGATCCATGGGTTCTTGCTAGTTTACTAGGTTTTTTGTGATTTCATTCCATCTAATCCAATCGACTCTGTATTATCTCCAAACTGTTGCGTTGCTCTTAACTTTGACTCCTCTGAGCATAAATTTCATCTTGTCGCCTTTCAATTAGATGTCTGTGTTGAGAGAGAGTTTCAAGTTCAAAGGTTAAAGTGGAGCTGAACACTCCCATATAAATTCACGTCCTTTTTCAGCCCACACATTCTGCCTTAGGGTCCGCCTGAACAAAACAAGCTAGTAAACCCTTGACACCCTACAAGTGCATGAAATCTGGTGTGCTCTGATTCCTCTGGATATTTTCCATGCTGTTAGGGGCGATGCAATGCTGCAGATAATTCGGCTTCTTGTGAATTGGCATTTTTTTGGAAGGAGAAAGTTCCATCAAAGGTCACGGAGTAAATACCTGGGCGAAGCAATGAAAAGGTGGAGGGTGAGGTGGTGGACAAGAAAAGGAATGATGAGGGGGATCCTGAAGTATCTAGATAGAAAATCGCTAAGAAACAAACAACACTAGACAAACTGGATGCAATTTACAGGGATCCCAGGGTGAGACTGGCTTACCAAATACACATATAAAATTCTCCCCAGCAAGGATGAACACTGAACTATATTTCCCCATGTGACGATCAATGCCAAAATCATGTCAAACAGATAAGTCACAAACTCTACCTGGTGTATTGTACTTCAATCCTTCACATATACGAGCCTAAGTTTGAACCTAACGTCATCCTGGCTAATCATCTGTGCATTTGGGCTATTGCACGCACAATCCATCTGCATCAGAGCCTTCAACCTTAGATTTCCCACGAGCTCAACTGAACATATATACTGACCACCAGAAACCATAATGAGTTCATCATATATATTGTTAACCCAGACTATCCTTGGCCAGTGAGTCGTTGACTTTACACATGCCACCTGTTCGCTCCATCTTTCCCCTCTCACGTTGGATCTCCAAGTGGCTCCTCCTTCAGTCTTTGCGCATTGGATCCTCCTTTAGTCTTTGCGCGCTGGCTCCTGTTCATGTGACGAAGCATTATACTAGGGGGGCTAAGACTTCAATACCCTCCACCCCTAAAATTGAAGAGATTAAAATTTGCCCAAAGGTGCATGATCGTTAACGAGGCCCTTTCGAACTACACCAATCTCACACCAACACCTCTCACTCCCTCATGGAATTATAACCACCACTTGGTAGGACAGATCACCCCTGATGTCATCCACACACACCCCAACTCTTCACTCATAGCTTACAAGGGGATGGAACTTGAAAATGGAACCTTGCCCATCCAGAAATATAGGATCTAGGAATTCCTTACACAACACTTATTTTAAAATCTAGATGTTCGGATTTCTAGATGATGACATCATCACCCCCGATGACAGGAAAAAAACTACACTATGGAACTTTGTTGGCATAACTATGACTATATGGATATCTCATATTTTGATAAGGAATGGGTTAAATATAAGGCTGAATTCTAGATCTCTGGATATCCATGATGCAATGCATATAGACATATGAAGTCCATAATCTCTTATATTACAAATTGTTTAAAGGGATCGATGTCTG
>SNQJ01S0206175.1:16407-32465 GCA_010110895.2 Picea sitchensis | reverse complement strand
TAAAGAATAAGTTAAGTCGGTTAGACCAAGGATAAATGACTTATCCCCGGCAACGGCGCCAAAGATGTTGCCGTCCTAATGCACACTTGCAAACGTGAGTTAAGTCCTACTCACTTAGTGTGCCCTCGGAGACACAATGTCTAGTTTCTAAGTCCACACTGTCACCTTGACTAGAACCTCTTCCGTCTAGTCTTACTCCTAGGGAAGCCAAGGGGGGTTGTCCCTAGTTACTAAATGAATTTTAGAGTTAAATGTCTAGGAGTTAATTTTATTTCGTTATAGGCCAAGGGGAACTAGCCTATGATGACAAACAACAATGCAAGTGCAAGTCTAAGTCTATATGTAAAGCAGCCCCTTCCCTAAGTCAACTAAAGACTAGTGCCTAAGGTTGGGCTATGGGGTCAACTAAGTTTTGGGGTGGTTCAATTACAAGAAGTATTACAATAAAATCAACTAACTACCCCAAACCAAAACTATGACTATACAAAAGAATGATCAAGTATTACAAAGTTTATACAAGATTTACAAATTATTTACCAAGATACATCAAATAGACACAAGATATACAAATATACAAGATATACAAAAGAGATAAACAATTCACACCCTAGGGCCAAGCATGCCCCAAGTGGCACTTACTCCACTTGGACTGCCTTCACTGGCAACTAACCACTCAAGCACTCAAGGATGAAAGCAAGTGATGCCTCCCCAAGTGGGACCCTCAATCACTTACACTTATCCACACCTATGAGATATTTAATCAATAAGATATATCAATGATAACCAAATAATCACATCAACAAGAAAGATAAAGACAATTAGTTGCAAATAGATAAGTAAAACAATGAGATTATCACATGTGTTGGCCCTATCAATACATCTACTTCCCAAACATACACAATGTGATAATCTTATTGCTATATCTCTAATTGCAACTATTGTTCTTTCTTAAATATTTTAGATTCCCACCGAACTAAGAAATGTGTGTCTGCTCCTACTTCCACCAAATAGCGCCGGTGCTCAAGATCTTGGGAGGCTGGGAGTCCCAGCCTAGCTTCCAAGGTGCCGATCACTTCACCACAATAGAAGTGGTCGGAGGGGATCTCCTTGTGAAATCTTGGAGATGGTCCCACTTCCCCAATTTGTCCCTCTTACCCGTTTTAGATGGAGGAAAAAGTTGTTAGAGACCCCTAAAATGTTGCTAATTGTTATTAGCGGTCCCCGGGTGGGTCTTTAAGGTGTGTTAGGTGTATTTTAGCAGAAGTTTTAGACACTTTTTATTTTAGTGATTTAGCGAGATAGGTAATGAGCAACAAGTGTTTCAAAACAAGTGCTTGAACATGAAAGTGCACCACCATAAACATGTAAGATAGAGCAACATTGTAACAAAGTGTTTAAACTATCAATGTAGCATCACATGTAAGAACATTAAAGATATTCAACTTTATAACCATGAACCATAAAGCATGCAATGATACTTGAAAAGGAAATAAAGATAAGACTTTACAAGCACTTAGATGTTTTAAACCATAAGTGTGTGAGGTGATATAAGGTGTTTGCAATATGTTATAGTGTGATGGTTTAAAACTTATTTTCATGCTCTAACTCATTTATTTTTTTAAGCTCATACACATCTTAATCATGAACATTCTATCACAAGTTTACTAAACCATGAGCAATGAAACTTTAAGCTTGTGAAATGCATTGAAATAACTAAGGAAACTTATGATGTGCCAAAGGGTGTGTGTGAACTAAGAATAGGCCGTGGACACTTTAAACCATGAATAAGTTAAGCATTAAACCCAAAATGTAAATGTGTTAAATGCTGAAAGAAATGCACTAGGCCGTGAGGTTCAAGGTGATTTAAACTAATGCTTGAGAATGTGTTTAAGTGTAATAGCTTAAAAGTTTAATTAGTTAGAGCATGAGCAAATATGTTTAAACTATCACATCCATCATAAAGACATTATCACATGTGTACCAAAGGTGAAGTGTATGTGAGACCCAAGAGGGCAGTGAGCATGTGTGTTAAACCTTTAAACCAAAAGTGTGTGATATGTCAACCCTTATGCCATGAACAAAAGTGACTAAGCCGTGGGTATGAGTGAGGCCGTGACCTTCCTCAAGCAACAAGGCCGTGAGCACACCAAGCTGTGGGCACGTGGGCAAAGGGCTGCTAGATTAGGTAGACCTTTTAAAAGGCTGGGCATGAACAAATGAAAATGCAGCCCGTGAGCAAATGTGGAGTGTCGGGCAGTGGGCTCAAATGGTGCTTCCAACGTGTGTTCAAATGATTAACCAACACCACAAAATATGCTAGGATTACACAATGAAAGAAAACTTTAGGGACAATGACTTATGAGTGAAGATTGCCTAGAGTTGCTACTTCACTTCATATGCATCCAATGATTAATTAAACAACTTGGGAGATGGTGGGTTAACATATGTAATCACATTCAAGCTATCTAATCATAGGTAATGAGATATAAGAGCATATGAAGATAAAAGAATGAGCTTGTGAATGAAAGACTATCTAGGATATATCAACTTCAACAAGCTTGTATCACAAGTAATTTTTTCCTTTAGGAGGCCAAATTTGGGGACCAGCTCCCCAAAGGTGTGAGGTTAATACTACTTGCAGAGAAAGGGAGGGCTTTGAGTCTTATGTCATCCACATACATGGAGAGACTAGGCAGGCTGCTTTGCACCTATACTCTACTCAGGCAGGAGCTATCTCTAGTAATACTAGCACAAACATTATTAGATTGATTTTTATATAACAAATAAAGAATGATATACAAGCTGATCTAAATGTTATGAACAGAGAATGACTTAACTAAGTTAGGTTACTTTTTTTTGAGCTCAAAACTACTTAGAAAAACTTCAGAAATTTCTATGAAATGAAAGAGAAGAGAGGAGAAATGTCACCCAAACCGAAGAGAGTTGTTTGGGGAAGCCTCAAGGTGTTGTATGCAGCTTGTACCTGAAATATGGCTGCCCTGCCAAAACAGCAAGCAAAAGCTGCTTTGGAAATCTTGCAAAACATAAGATAAGTTCTGAGAATTTCATTATTACTGCAATTCCGAACAATAAATATGATTGATATAATATGTTTTGACCTATCTAAAGCTAGTATATCAGCTGAAAAATAAGTTGGAATGACTGCAGAAATAATATGGCAAAGGAAAGAGGTTTGGAGTGTTAGAAAGCCTCAAGGAGTGAATACTCCAGGCACTACCCAAATTGAAACCTTTGAAATGACACACCAAAATCTTAGGGCAAATGTGAATATGGCATAGATAGTTTTCCTAAACAACAATAGTGAAGAGAGATAACTACAATCCTAAGCTATCCAAGATAAGCATAAACTAGCAAGTGGAAATCTTTAACTAGTTTACTAAACAAATTAACTTGTACCCAAGATCTACTACCATAAACAAATCTGCAAAGAGTAGAGCAATATCACCTGTATGAATGGAACATAAAAAGATAACTATATGCCTGTGATCCTCCAAAGCTTTTTCTCATTGCCAAAATAGGAGGTGTTGTAGCCACTGGTTTGCTACTAGACCTCTAAGAGCAATGAATGAATGGCAAAATGACAAGAGCAAGAAAATGGAATAGTGAGAAATTCAACTAATAATAGTGTTACTTTCTAAAAGATTGGTGAGGAAAAAATTGAGGGAAGGGTTCTTTATACCCGAAGGCACTTGGACCACTTCCAAGTGTCAAATCAATAGCTAAGAGCACAAATCTCTAGGAGGCAAACTGAGTTTTAATAATACATTGATGAAAGTGTGAGGTGGAGGCATGAGAATGGTTGATTAATCCACCTAAAAGGGCGCTTTTAAGACATTTGAGGCTGTTAAAATAGGGTATGGTGTGAGTTGGTTGTGAGTTGGAGTGAGTATCCAACAAGATGGTATGAGGGAGTGAGCTTTTTGAGGGAGTTAGTTAGGTCTAGGGTTAGGTTTGAGGCATAGTTAGGGTTTTTGGTAGCCTAGGGGAGCTCTCCACATGTGTGGAGTGTCTTCAGAATTTCAAAGTGGATTTAGGGGATTCATTGGTTGGTGGGTCGTTTCCCACGCCAGGGGCAAGGAAAAAAAGGTGTGAAGGTGGACGTTTGGAAGGGATGGGACAGGGTGGTTAGGAGGAGGGTCTAACTTGCTCATTGCCACCCCAACATCCTCACTAACTCAAAATTACAATGTTTATGACATTTAATAATGTCATCTTAACAATTAAAGCTGTTGTTTTTGCCCTAAATGACTCTAAGTGCACTAAGACATAGTAAACTTAGTCCGTGCTAAACGGTCCATGGGGGTAGGGTGTGCTATTCCATTCATTTTGAGCACAAATACCCTATCAAAATCCCAAAGGCGAAGTTTTACAATGTTTAGCTCAAAATAATTAAATTTTAAAATTTAATTAATTAAAAACCTATCTAGACTTGACAAAATTCCATGAAACTTGGACACTTTGGCATGGTCATTTACAATAATCCTAAGTTTACCCAATGAATGAGACCAATGAGCGCCTTCCACCACTTTGGAGGAAATCATGTGGAGGAAAAACTCAAGGGAAATGGAGCCAGGGCAATACGATTAGAGTAACCTGAGGATACTTCTCGATGGAAAGGAATCCCACGATGATACACCCAAGGTGCGACCTAGCATGATTCCATATACGGACTTATTATTATAAACCCATGTGAGGAGTGCGGACATTTAGGATTTACAAAAATTTAGTCTTGGGGTATCCCGGATACAAAGTAGAACCAATACTGTCTCCAACATAGATGAATACTTCTTGGCACATCGTTGACCCCTGTTGCTAAATGGGCAGTCAACAAGTCCGATCATCATAATTTTGAGATTAGCATGGCCTTAGGAGGTTGAACTTGTTACAGAGTCTTCTCTGCATTTGGTTACTCTTCCAGTCTCTATGGAGAACTTCATTGATGCCTCCGCATCTCATGATTGTATCGTGGGTCCTATCTTTGCCAGTCTTCCATATGTCTCCTGCTCTTGTTCGAAGGAAGTCTATCAACCTGTGTTGTGCCTCTCGGAACTCATGACTTTGCATGTCAACCATACATACCCTCTAGGTTGTCTGAAATCACATGATACTGAGTCCTATATAGGCACCCGGCCCTACTTCCATCATTGGTAGGTAACCATCCCAGACAGGGTGTATTCATCATTGGTCGTTGAGTGGGTGTTTTCCCTTGTGTTTGACAATAAGACATTTATTCATACATTGGGATTCATGAAGTGACTTGGATTCCATTTGTACTTATTGGTGGTTGTTGTATGACCAAGTTTTGGGATAATCTTAGTCATGTTTGACCACTGGGACTTCAATAATAGCACATCGAGAAAGGGTAGAACTGAAGCGAGCTGATTACCAAAATCTCGGCCCTTTGGGTCCCTTTTGGGTTTAGGGGACATATATGTAATGGGAAAGGGATGATGTTGAGTGGGTTTACCCACACTTAGGCAGGTTTTGTATATAAATAGAAGGATAGGCAAGAGAGTAGTAGTCGAATATAGACATCTAATGTGATGTAGTAAGTGCCTATATGAGACTACAAGGCTAAGTGCAAGTGACAATAAGAGACTGCGAAGAGGCTTTATGTTGTAACTCAAGGAAGAAGGACCTAGCAGGCTACGCAGATCTTATGTCCCTTGTGAAGTAAGGGTTTCTATGACTCTATGCTTGTAATCAATTGGCCGACGATAATAAATAATAAGAGTTGGCAGATGTAGCCCCAAGGTGGGGGTAAACCACGTAAACATTGTGTTATGCTGCTTTGTGCCTTGTTACGATGTGATTATTGCTAAGTGCTTTGAGATGGTAGATAGATCTAATATGTATGCTTATGCTCAGTGCTTATGGTTTGTAGAATGTTAGATATGATCCATGTGTATATGTTAAGTGCTTGATCTGTTAGATTTGAATAATATGTTGGTGCTAAGTGTTTGAATATTCTAGTTCATAGTGAATGCCGTGAAGCTCTGTTATACCAACAAAGTGGTTATTGATTGCATAATAAGAACCAGCGGTACTAAGTCTTTATATTAAGAGTTATAATCTGGTCGAGTCCCAACTAAGGTTCTGAGACTTACTTGAGTCCTGCAACCACCTACCTCGGGTGATACTTCACCAACTTCACAGGTGTTGCCGAAAGAATTGATTAGTTAGGGCTTTGTTGAATGCTCTTGGCGTTGAACCTTGGAATTACGCCCACAGTACTTAACGGTGGTTTCCTTGCCTTTGTCATGAGTTTTCATCATTGGATGCTATTAAATGGCTTTTTAGGTATGCAAAAAGCACGCACCTGCATGCAAAGGCGCCGCGAGATCATTATTCATGAACTTGTTCGTTCGATTTCCGCAAATCATGAAACTCTGCTTTGTACCTGCGTGCTGGTGATGGGAATGCTTGAATTCTCTCCTTTTAGCATGTATCCTTCCATCGACTTTAGCTTATCTATTCTGGAAACGAGACCTTAAGTCTTATGAGTACCTTGAGGCTTCGCGGTCATTAGTGGGCTCTCGTCATCATAATTGGGAAGACCATCAATGTCTCTCACGGTCGAGGGATTCTTGATTGTTTGACCCCGGCTCCTTTATTCACACTTGTAAGAATGTGCACCGATCTTGATACCTACTTTCATTATCGGTAGGTTATGTCGTGTTTGTTAGCGGTATATGCCTCAATGACCGGTAATCAATGATGTCTCATTGTGTTCGACTTCAACTCTTTTATTCACATGATGTAGACTTACCTTTAGCGAATTGTATAGAAGACTTGAAGACATCACTATGTATAGCTTTCTTTATTTGTTGCTTCCTGCATTTTGGACCGTTACCCTATCGACTTAGGTGATCATGCAAGTCGGTGTATTCCATGGTATCTATATCCTCAATTGATTTGATAGGCGGACTCTCTGCGGGCCTTGTTCGTGAATATGATATCCTTTGGCATGTAACGCATTTGTATTTGCCTATTCATGCTCACACACACTTGTTTGGTATATTTTCACATGGATGCGTAGTGTATTTTGGTAGCCATGTATGCAAATTTAGTACATAATGTAATGAGCATTTGAGTTTGTCCATTTGGTTCTCTACCACTCCACTTCTGGGTTATTTATAATGTATTTTATCCATCCTGGGATTCTCCTCTAACTCACATTAGAAGGGGGCATCACATTGCAGCAAGATTTTCCACTTTATGCAATCTTAGAGGAGATTATTCCGACTCCCCATGGAACTTACTTTCCCTGATTGATAAATCTAGAGACAAAATAAAAAAAATTCCACTTATGCATGCACCTTGCAAGCTATACAACTGGCGTGTCGTTAGGTACGCTCCACAACCCAGTACGGGGATTTGTGCCAGAAAAATCAAAATTAAATGTTGGGTTTCCATGTCCCCGGCCGGAGATCTCTATCCTTGGCCTTCCATATACTAGAAATGTTAAGATAGACCCTTAAGTTGCATTTTGAAGGCTATAAAAGAAGCCGATTCGAGCTATGGAAAAGAAGAGGGAATTCAACTTTGAGAGCAAAGTCACTCACAGGAGAAATTATTTACTTCATATTGAGTACGCATCCCTTTGTCCTTTAAGTGCGAACACAGTGTTCAACCCCCAAACTCTTCCTTGTGTTTGGAGAACCTCATTTTTCCCCTTATATGAGCTTGCCTTTGGTGGAGGATTGAAGTGGTGGAGGCCGGCCAGTTGGAAGGAACTTTTCGGTTTCTTGGTTTGTTGTCTTGAGCCACCGAAGTGCAGCAATATTTTTCACTTCTTTGATCATTTATTAATAGAAATGCTCCTTTCCTATCCAATTGATACCTTTACCAAATATATGTATTATGATGGATGGGAATGTTTGTTTTGTATATTAATGGATTATGCTATCTAATGTTCTAACCTTTTATATTATCACTATATGCTTATACCTTGTTTGTTGAGAACTTATTTGTAGGTATAAAGCTTTGGGTTGGGGTGCTCAATGGTGGACATCGTAACGTTTGGGCGAGGTAGGCCTCTTTCTTACCTCTCTTGCACATTAGTTTATATAGAATATATCTTTGATTGAGTCGATTTCTATATTCATACATGTCTGTTGTGGTTCACACTAATACATAGAGGAATTTTCCTCAGTAACAATGCCCGACGGATAGGTACACATGGGAGATGATTAGTTAGGACTTCCATAGGAATGAAATCCCACCAAATGGATGCTGAAACCCATCAGGAAAACATATACAAAAGGCTTGCTTGGAGAGAGATGAGGGCGTTTACCAAAGACATCTTGGCGAGGTCTCGACCTAGAGGGTCTTGCTCCTATGGTGTGGAGAGGGCCAGCTGATGTCCACCTCTGTGAGCCCTTGGCGTCCATAGCAGCTAGATGGACCTTGATGGGCGGTTGTGTGCCAAGTGGCATGATCAGGCCTTGGGAGGCCCTAACATTTTGCTCACGGAGGACAATGTTTCACCTGGGAGGCCCAATGCCACCCTATAAGAGCATGAAGTCACCTCTTTTGCTTGATTTATAGTTAAATTTGTCATTTTATGTAAATTTGGATATTTCATGTAAGCTGGCCATGTGTCGACTTTTGACCAATTTTTTGTAATTAAAGGTCATTGTAAGTGTATAAATAAGGGTTTTTTCCATTGTATTATTCATCATCTTTCAATCACACAAGTGGGGATCTGAAATTGTGCCTACCAAGGGTTATTAACAGAGTACCCAAGCACACACTTCTTGGAGGATGCTAAATTTGGTGCTTCTTGGCATTTTCTTGGTGGAAAATCTTCAACTAGGCTATTTGCTAGATAATTCTTGGTGGATGTAAGGTGAATTTCTACGTCCTTTTTTTCTTTGAATGGTTATGGTACATTTACTATTCATTTATTCCAAGATTATGAAATTGCTAGTTTAAAACCCTAGATAAACACACGTTATTGTCTTTGTCTTAACAAATTTTCACCTACTAGATTGTGCTAGAAGCCATACCTTTTGAAGCATTGTACTAAAGCCCTGCCATTGCCGTACTCTAATTATCATTTCCTTCATCAAACCATTGTTTCGATTGAGTTAAATGAAGAGGAGCTGCTAGGGCGGTTTACCTACTAAGCACTTCCTATTAGCCATTTTTTCCTTCAAGACTTGTATTGATGATTGAGGCCTTGGGTTACCAACACCCTCAATCATCATCCTTCTTGGTCCTTAGCTCTTATTATCATTTGTTTCCTTCAAGTTTGCTTCTGCAAAGTGACTCCATTAGCCCTAAAAGGCATTGATTTAGACCTTGAATTGATTGATTGATGAAACCAACCCTTAAATCTTATACCTCAAAGCAACCATTAACCTTCCACAACCCTAGATTAGAGTAATTCACTAACCTTCTTTTCGATGTTACAAAAGCAAGCTACAACCGACAGCAGTAACAACACTTAAAAGCAATTGCAAAAGTTGATTAATACACTACCTAATTTGCTTTCGACAAATTCTAGTACTTTGTTATTATTGAAGTCATTATTTTTGGTCATTGTGAAGCTCTTTTAAAGAATTTATTGTGAAGCTTTATCTTGTATACATTGTTGTTATAAATTCTGTTTGCTTCATCTTGTATCAACTTATTGTTTTTATTGACAAGTCCAAGGTTTCATGAAGCACTAACATCAAATTGTACTTGCAAAACATATTTTTTTTCTTATTTGCTGTTTTGGGTAGGTACATCTAACCACATCATTTCTTCATTGATTAAAACTTTTGGACTTTCTGATCAGTGTGACTTGTGAGAGGGGATTTCTTTTATTGACACTTTAACCTTGCCTTCTCAAAACCCAGTCAGGGGCGTCTCCCTAAGGATATCATCCTAAATAGAAAGGAGGTATCTTATTAAGGAGTGCTTGATTGATAGGATAACCTCTTTTTACTCCAATTTTTCCTTCCCTTATCCTTTCCCCTCGAGAAAAGTACCAAATTGCATGATAACATTTTGGCGCCATTATTGAGAGAACATGAGTCAATTCTCCTCAAGGCTGACACTTTTAGGTAAGAATTTCCTCAAAAGCCTTTACTTTACAAAGCTTACCTAGGGACTCCAGCAGGGTGATTCCCTCATCCTTTGATAATTTCTAGAAAATTATATGGCGACTCCACTAATAACCAACAACTATGACTTCTCAATGGGATCTAGGAAATTTCAAACCCTTAGACGCAGGTAAAATCCCGGGATACCCTAGGAAAATGCCCCTAAATATGAAAATTGGCTCCCTAGATTCCTTTGGTAGTGATGGGGTTAGAGCGGACAATCACATGGGTAATTTTTTGGGCTTTCTTTCGACTCCACCCTGCTCGATTGATGATGTTGAGAATTTGGCAATGAAACTTTTCTGCCACTCTTCATCGCTGATGCTAGAAACCATGACATTGTACTAGAGCCTGCATTCATCACTTTAGTATCATTTGCTTCATCAAGACATTAATTGTTTCAAGCTTGAGCTGAAGAGGAAAACAGCTAGGGCCTAGGGTTACCTACTTCCCTGAGTTGTTTTCCTTCTAAGGCTTGATGATTGAGGCCTTGGTTTACCAACACCTCAATCATCATCAGCTATGGTCCCCTTAACCTTACATTATGTTTGTTTTCCTTCCAAGTTTCTTTGCTACAAGTGATTCCATTAGCCCTAAAAGGCACTAATTTAGACGTTGAAATTGATTGATTGATGAAACCAACCCTTAAATCTTTTAACTCAAGCAACCTACTAACCTTTCCCAACTTAATATTAGACTAATTCACTAACCTTCTTGTTGCTGTTACAAAAGTAATCTACAACCATATATTACAATAGTAAAAATCATTTAAAAGCAATTGCAAAAGTTGATTTTACATTGCCTAATTAGCTTCTGACAGCTGCTAGTACATTGCTATTATTGGGTTATTATTTTGGTCATTGTGAATCTCTTTTAAATTTATTGTGAAGCTTTTATCTTGTATACATTGCTGTTATAAAATTCTGTTTTGTTTCATCTTGTATCAACTTATTACTTTATTGACAAGTCCAAGGTTTCATGAAGCACTAACATCAAATTGTACTTTACAAAGATATTGTTTCTTGTTGCTTTGTTGTGGGCAGGTACACTCAAGCACATCGTTTAGCACTTCATTGATTAAAACTTTGAGACTTTCTGATGGTTTGAAGCTTGTGAGGGACACTTTTATTGACACTAACCTTTTTCTTCTCAAACCCGGATCAGGAATGATCTCCCCTGGGATATCATCCAAAAATAGAAATAGTTATCTTATTAAGGTGATAGTGATAGGATAACCTCTATTACACCAATTTTCTTCACCTTATCCAACCCTCGGGACAACTACAAATTCTTGATAACTTAAAGGGGTACCCATGGTCTCCAGTTAAAACGTTGGCACATTATTATTTCGGGGGTTCAATCCCCGTAACCGCCATTTATTCGTTGGTTTTTCATTATGCATATGGTATATACATGGTATATGGTTATAACCAAAGTTTTAACACCCCCTGTGGGAATATAGGTGGTCACATTGCACATCATATAACCATGGGTCGAGGGCTAGGCCCTCAAACCAGTTGCTCATACCATGTGCAACTTCAAATACATGTGAGTTCACATACATGTCTTAAGTCTCATCATGTGGATCTATTAATTGGCTGGCAGGCTGAGTTATGGGAGGTCGGGTTCGACTCTCGTAGACTCTACATAAAGTTTATATACATAAGAAACCACTAATTATTGTGGGGAGGTTTCCATGTGGTGTCCTCTCATTGGTCTTTTAAGCCTACCACGATGTCGACACCAGCAGTGCCTTGGTTAATACGTTACCAAAGTCATGGCAACATTGGACGTACCATCACCTACCTGCGATGTCGCCATATGAGGTTGCCGATCAATAACATCTGATCGTGCCATGTCACCATTCGGTGTTGACATGTGTCATATGACCTCTTTGACTTTTTTTTCCTTTTGCCCTTGTTTGACTCCACCGAACACGACTAGCCATCTTTTTCATTCGAACTCCATTTCAGGCGATTTTTACACCGTTTGGAAGCTATCACCGAGCTCTATGCATTGATGACAAGATTTTAAAGAGAATTTGGGATGATTGAATTTTGGGCATTTTATGAAGATCATACGGACCTTTGGTTGGATCCTCCACGGACCTCTGTGAGCGTTCCTGAATCCTCCTGGATCAGCCAACCATACTGTATTTCTGTTATGTTTAATATTCAATGTATTGAAATACTTATCATGGACAACAACACTCAAAAAGTCAGTGGCAATGTAGAAAGTAACTTATTGTATCATAGTTATTGTGATAATGAAATTATTGCTTCAAACCATCCATATTGCAAGTGCATTGTTTAAGTGCATGTATTAGAGGCTGTTTATTGGGTGGAGTCTATACAATTCAACATTCTATTGGACATGCAACCTTGGATGAATTGAGGTACAGTCAAAGGAGTAGAGGAGTCTATAATGCATTCTGTTGATCTTGTAGTTGAGTATCTGTGATGCCATTTTTTTTTGACTTGTTAGCAAGGTTTTCAATATCAAGGGACCTGTTGTCTCTTTCGTATTTCTTTCCCCATAAACTTAGGCTGAATATTATGTATTCAGGGTAAGGGGTGTTATAATACTTCAGATTTCACTCTAATTGTCCTTGTTATTCTAGAGACTAAAAATCTTTTTTTTTAGTCAAGATTTGGATGTCCATGTATTCTTTGCACACATGCTTCATGGGGATTAAATTGTGAACATCAAGCTTGCAAATGGAAACAATGAATCATTTTGAATATCATCTTGTGTTAGGGGCTAGGGTACCCTGTGACAATTTTGATATACAGAAACTCCTCAGTAGCAAGGGTCTTCAAAATCTTTAATTGAATCTTGTGAGCCTCATATAAAGGTCTCACATGATATATACATATCTGTGATCATAGGTTGTGCTTATAATTTCAGGTCTATGTGTATAAAGTTATTTATATATGTAGGAGTTATCCTTTTGCTAAGCCTACTTCTAGTATGGATTTTGAGTGCCAGTTTTTGGGTTAAGCACGAACTCCAACAACTTTTACTATCATCTGAACAAAGCTGCTAAATGGTGAATTTGGATACTTGTTGTTCTTGAATGCTGAGGTCTGGATCTCTATTAATGTTCTGAAATGATAATTGCATACACCCAATCTTAAACATAGTTCCCGATGGATGAATGTTTGAGATCTTAAAACGATTTTCTTACATTCCACTGTTTGAGGGACTCTTGAAGGGTTTTACTTGTTGGTCCTTATTTTTGTTCCAATTGCTATGTTCGTAAGAGAGAAACTTCAGAATACAAATGGGATTGGTATAACAGTTTTCTGGGTAATATTTCAGTAGTTTCTTATCACTGATTTCTTATGCTAATGAATCAGTTCTGAATATGCATCAGCTGTTCTTAAACTTGGTAAATTTAGCAGAGCTCCATAATGGACTCTGTTTTCTTTAATTGAATATTGAGCCAAAGCAATGTAGTTTCTATATTATCTGATTTCAGAAAGTTCTTTGTTCTTTTAGTAATTAGAGTTGCATTTGAATTGGAAAGATACTAAACTTCAGGGCTGTAGAGTATGCACTAAGGTTGAGTAGTAGTTTGATTTTCTCTTACAGTGCAATACTCTAGCAATGGAGTTACAATAATATCACTATAACTGTTTTGGAGGAACGATATATTTTCAATATCGCATTGCATAAGGCATGAAAATATTTTGCAAACTTTTCTTTATTTCTTTATACTGAAAATTATATCCCTGTACTTTATGCCCTGTCAGCAATTAAGTCCAGTTGGCAGCTTCATATTAAATGTTTAATATGTATTAAATTATGGGTATATTACATATAAACATATGTAAAATCCAACATTAATTCTCCAATGCCTTGGTCTATTCATGACACTTGAAGAGGACCCTGCTTGGACAAAGTAGGCCAAGAAGAGATCCACATTCATCACTGGAATGCTAAGAAAATAATGCCTATGAAAATGCAAAATGAACAATGCCTTTTCAGAGAGTAACAAAGTCCTTTGGTGAAAATGGACTTCCCCTCTAGGGGATCTTCAGAATAAGCGATTAATTCCTCCATCTCCAACATAATCCTAATGACGACCCCTGCAAAACTCTAGTTCACTGTTTCCAGATTTTTTGGGAGAGTTTCCTGTTCTAATCCCACAAGGATTTTTGTTGTTGAAGGTGACAACGCTGAAAATGAGCTGGAATGATAGGATAGAGAAGTTAATATTTTTTTCTCAGGATCCAGACCTAAGTACTATTCTTGAATTTCAAAGATATAAATAGTGAAAATCAGAGGCACTATGCAGTTCCATTTTGTAATTTTTGTTTTAGGTTGGTTTGTTCATATCACATCTCTGTTTAGTTTGTTTGAGCTCTAGGTTGGTTGGACTGTGGTCTAGTGATAGAACTATCCTAAGTTTGATTCTCATCGCATTTTTGTACGTTTTTTGATTAAAGAGTCCTCGATGTGGAAGGTGACAACGCTGAAAATGAGCTGGAATGATAGGATAGAGAAGTTAATGTTATTTTTTTTCTCCTTGGATCCAGATTACAGATCAAATATTCTTAGATTTCAAAGATATATAAATAGTGAAAATCAGAAGACTAGCTGGATCCATTTGTAATTTTTGTTTTTAGGTTGGTTTGTTTCATATCATCTCTGTTTAGTTTGTTTGAGCTCTAGGTTGGTTGGACTGTGGTCTAGTGATAGAACTATCCTAAGTTTGATTCTCATCGCATTTTTGTACGTTTTTTGATTAAAGAGTCCTCGATCAACATGTTTCAAGAATTTGGATCATGCTCCAGCCAAAAAATGGGTGGTTTTATGCTTTTGCTTCAATTCATTTCATTTCTGTATATGCAATCATAAAGATTGGAGCATCCCTCCCTTTCGCTTTGGAGTATCGGCCTGCAACTTCTCTAACGTATAGTATAGTAAATAGCAGCTGAAACCTTATTTGTACTCATTAAATCTATATGTTTGGTTATCCTATATTACATTTATAATAATGGGTGCCCTGTGATCTGCAGAAACAGAGGTAGAGGGTTTACTGATTTTTAATTTTCAAATTTTGTTACAGTTTATTTGGATTTGATAGTGACGACATTATTGATCACGAAGGGAGAAACACTCTCCCATTGATCAAATTGGTACATCTCCCTGATGTTTAGATTAATCTATGAGTGAATACTTAAATAGTTGAAATGAAATTAAGACAAGGAAAATGAATATTCATATAACAAAGAGAAAATGTTTAGTTAATGTATATTTTGAAATAGAGATGGCTATCTATATTATCCTTTTTTTCTTTTGTCTTGGCAAGTGATAATTGTATGGCTCACTGTTTGTTAATTGCAGACCCAAAAGCACAAAGAGATAAATAGTGCAGAGGATAGGAGAGGACCAGATGGATAAATTTTAGGTATTGGACTAAATTTTTGTCCTATTAATTTTTCCACATTTTCTTTTTATTCAGTAGAACATTTCTAGAAAAGTTTCCCAATTTGGCTCATAGATAATAATGTTTAGATTAATTTATGGAAAATACTACTCAGAATAGTCTGTCTTCATCATTTATTTTACTTTCTTTGTATCTCAACCTGAATATGGTTGTTTGCTTTGATCACAGGTCAGTGGTTGTTGTTTAAGTCTTCTCCGAATGAAAGAATTATATAACAAGCTTCAGTCCTCTCGTCCTATGGTGCTACAACACTCTCAACAAGCAAACTTGAAGGTACTGTTGCCAATATTTCATCTCATTTCATTTCCATTTATCCCGTGTCCAAAAATACATGTGATGTCCCATCCCCAAGATTAGGCCAGCAGGGAGTGACTTAGTAGTCTATATGTTCCCGGCCAGCAGGGAGTGACTTAGTAGTCTATATGTTCCCGTAGACTATAGTCAGGCACAAACAGGGAACCAGATGGAGGAATAAGGAGGAATTAAGG
>SNQJ01S0206175.1:0-16397 GCA_010110895.2 Picea sitchensis | reverse complement strand
AGCTAGTCTTCTGATTTTCACTATTTATATATCTTTGAAATCTAAGAATATTTGATCTGTAATCTGGATCCAAGGAGAAAAAAAATAACATTAACTTCTCTATCCTATCATTCCAGCTCATTTTCAGCGTTGTCACCTTCCACCACAACAATCCTTGTGGGATTAGAACAGGAAACTCTCCCAAAAAATCTGGAAACAGTGAACTAGAGTTTTGCAGGGGTCGTCATTAGGATTATGTTGGAGATGGAGGAATTAATCGCTTATTCTGAAGATCCCCTAGAGGGGAAGTCCATTTTCACCAAAGGACTTTGTTACTCTCTGAAAAGGCATTGTTCATTTTGCATTTTCATAGGCATTATTTTCTTAGCATTCCAGTGATGAATGTGGATCTCTTCTTGGCCTACTTTGTCCAAGCAGGGTCCTCTTCAAGTGTCATGAATAGACCAAGGCATTGGAGAATTAATGTTGGATTTTACATATGTTTATATGTAATATACCCATAATTTAATACATATTAAACATTTAATATGAAGCTGCCAACTGGACTTAATTGCTGACAGGGCATAAAGTACAGGGATATAATTTTCAGTATAAAGAAATAAAGAAAAGTTTGCAAAATATTTTCATGCCTTATGCAATGCGATATTGAAAATATATCGTTCCTCCAAAACAGTTATAGTGATATTATTGTAACTCCATTGCTAGAGTATTGCACTGTAAGAGAAAATCAAACTACTACTCAACCTTAGTGCATACTCTACAGCCCTGAAGTTTAGTATCTTTCCAATTCAAATGCAACTCTAATTACTAAAAGAACAAAGAACTTTCTGAAATCAGATAATATAGAAACTACATTGCTTTGGCTCAATATTCAATTAAAGAAAACAGAGTCCATTATGGAGCTCTGCTAAATTTACCAAGTTTAAGAACAGCTGATGCATATTCAGAACTGATTCATTAGCATAAGAAATCAGTGATAAGAAACTACTGAAATATTACCCAGAAAACTGTTATACCAATCCCGTTTGTATTCTGAAGTTTCTCTCTTACGAACATAGCAATTGGAACAAAAATAAGGACCAACAAGTAAAACCCTTCAAGAGTCCCTCAAACAGTGGAATGTAAGAAAATCGTTTTAAGATCTCAAACATTTATCCATCGGGAACTATGTTTAAGATTGGGTGTATGCAATTATCATTTCAGAACATTAATAGAGATCCAGACCTCAGCATTCAAGAACAACAAGTATCCAAATTCACCATTTAGCAGCTTTGTTCAGATGATAGTAAAAGTTGTTGGAGTTCGTGCTTAACCCAAAAACTGGCACTCAAAATCCATACTAGAAGTAGGCTTAGCAAAAGGATAACTCCTACATATATATATAAATAACTTTCTGCACATAGACATGAAATTATAAGCACAACCTATGATCACAGATATGTATATATCATGTGAGACCTTTATATGAGGCTCGCAAGGTTCAATTAAATATTTTGAAGACCCTTGCTACTGAGGAGTTTCTGTATATCAAAATTGTCACAGGGTACCCTAGCCCCTAACACAAGATGATATTCAAAATGATTCATTGTTTCCATTTGCAAGCTTGATGTTCACAATTTAATCCCCATGTAGTTATGTTGTGTGCAAAGAATACATGGACATCCAAATCTTGACTAAAAAAAAAAGATTTTTAGTCTCTAGAATAACAAGGACAATTAGAGTGAAATCTGAAGTATTATAACACCCCTTACCCTGAATACATAATATTCAGCCTTGGTTTATGGGGAAAGAAATACGAAAGAGACAACAGGTCCCTTGATATTGAAAACCTTGCTAACAAGTCAAAAAAAAAATGGCATCACAGATACTCAACTACAAGATCAACAGAATGCATTATAGACTCCTCTACTCCTTTGACTGTACCTCAATTCATCCAAGGTTTCCTGTCCAATAGAATGTTGAATTGTATAGACTCCACCCAATAAACAGCCTCTAATACATGCACTTAAACAATGCACTTGCAATATGGATGGTTTGAAGCAATAATTTCATTATCACAATAACTATGATACAATAAGTTACTTTCTACATTGCCACTGACTTTTGGAGTGTTGTTGTCCATGATAAGTATTTCAATACATTGAATATTAAACATAACAGAAATACAGTATGGTTGGCTGATCCAGGAGGATTCAGGAACGCTCACAGAGGTCCAGGAGGATCCGAAACGCTCACAAAGGTCCAGAAGGATTCATAAATGCTCAAAATTCAATCATCCCAAATTCTCTTGAAAATTCCATCAATGCATAGAGCTCGGTGATAGCTTTCCAACATCGCAAAAATCGCCTCAAATGGAGTTCGTATGCAAAAGTTATGGCTAGTCAAAGTTCGAGTCAAACAAGGGCAAAAAGGAAAAAGTCAAAGAGGTCAAGGTGACACATGTCACCACTGAAATGGTGACACATGGCACGATCGTACAGTGCTGACGTGGCAACCTCATATGGCGACACGTGGTAGGTAGGTGATGTGGCATGTCCAATGGGCAAAGTGACTTGGCAATTCGTACAATCCAAGCAGACCAGTTGTGTGCTGACACGTGGCAAGGAAAGACCAATGAGAGGACACCACATGGCAGCCTCCCATTGGCCAATTATGGTTTATGTATATAAAATTTTTATGGGAGTCTACGAGAGTCGAACCCGCGACCTCCCATAACCTTACCCAAGCGCTTTACCAATAGACCACATGATGAGACTTAACATATGTATGGTCTCATATGTATTTAAAGTTGTAATATGGTATGGTTGGATGAAATCTGGGTTGAGGGCCTAGCCCTCGACCCATGGTTATATGATGTGCAATGTGACCACCTATATTCGCGCATGGGGGTGTTAAAAATTTGGTTATAACCATATACCATGTATATACCATATGCATAATGCCACCATTGTAACAAAAACCAACGCAATAAATGGCGGTTGATGGGGATTGAACCCCCGAGCCGCCACACAATGTGCCAACGTTTTAACTGTTAGACCATGGGTACCTCTTGTTATCGCGCAATTTGTAGTTGTCCCGAGGGGAAAGGATAAGGGAAGGAAAATTGGTGTAACAGGAGGTTATCCTATCACTATCACCTTAATAAGATACCTCTTTCTATTTAGAGATGATAGCCTAGGTGAGACGTCCCCGGTGATCTGGGGTTTGAGAAGAAAAAGGTTAAAGTGTCAATAAAAGTGTCCCCTCTCACAAGTCAAACTGATCAGAAAGTCTCAAAGTTTTAATCAATGAAGCAACGATGTGCTCAGATGTACCTGTCCAGAACAAAGCAACAAGAAAACAATATCTTTTGCAAGTACAATTTGATGTTAGTGCTTCATGAAACCTTGGACTTGTCAATAAAAGCAATAAGTTGATACAAGATGAAACAAACAGAATTTTATAACAGCAATGTATACAAGATAAAAGCTTCACAATAAATGCCTTAAAAGAGATTCACAATGACCAAAAATAATAACCCAATAATAGCAATGTACTAGCAGTTGTCAAAAGCTAATTAGGCAGTGTAAAAATCAACTTTTGCAATTGCTTTTAAGTGATTTTACTGCTGTAATACATGGTTTTAGCTTACTTTTGTAACAGCAACAAGAAGGTTAGTGAATTAGTCTAATATTGGGTTAGGAAAGGTTAGTAGGTTGCTTGAGGTAAAAGATTTAAGGGTTGGTTTCATCAATCAATCAATTTCAAGGTCTAAATCAGTGCCTTTTAGGGCTAATGGAGTCACTTTGTAGCAGCAAACTTGAAGGAAACAAATGATAATGTAAGGGTTAAGGACCAAGAAGGATGATGATTGAGGTGTTGGTAACCCAAGGCCTCAATCAACAAGCCTTAGAAGGAAAACGGCTACTAGGAAGTAGGTAACCCTAGGCCCTAGCGGTTTTCCTTCTTCTTTAGCTCAAGCTTGAAACAATTAATGTCTTGATGAAGCAAATGATACTAGAGTGCTGCAATGGCAGGGCTCTAGTACAATGCTTCAAAGGTAAGGTTTCTAGCACTGCGATGAAGAGTGGCAGAGAAAAGTTTCATTGCCAAATCCTCAACATCATCACTGATAGGGTGGAGTCGAAAGAAAGCCCAAAAATTACCCATGTGATTGTCGGCTCTGGCTCCATCACTACCAGTGAATCTAGGGAGCCATTTTTCATATATAGGGGGCATTTTCCTAGGGTATCCCGAGATTTTACTCATGTCTAAGGGTTTGAAATTTCCCGGGTCCCATTGAGAAGTCATGGTTGGTTTTGTCATTAGTGGAGCCGCCAGATAATTTTCTAGAAATTATCAAAGGGATGAGGGAATCACCCTCAGTGGAGTCACTAGGTAAGCTTTGTAAAGTAAAGGCTTTTTGAGGAAATTCTTATCGAAAAGTGTCGTCTTTGAGGAGAATTGACTCAGTGTTCCCTGACAATGGCGCCAAAATGTTATCATGCAATTTGTACTTTTCTCGAGGGGAAAGGATAAGGGAAGGAAAATTGGTGTAACAGGAGGTTATCCTATCACTGTTACCTTAATAAGATACCTCTTTCTATTTAGGGATGATATCCTAGGGGAGACGTCCTCGGTGACCTGGGGGTTTGAGAAGGCAAAGGTTAAAGTGTCAATAAGAGTATCCCCTCTCACAAGTCACACTGATCAGAAAGTCTCAAAGTTTTAATCAATGAAGAAATGATGTGGTTAGATGTACCTACCCAAAACAAAGCAACAAGAAAAAAATATGTTTTGCAAGTACAATTTGATGTTAGTGCTTCATGAAACCTTGGACTTGTCAATAAAAACAATAAGTTGATACAAGATGAAGCAAACAGAATTTATAACAACAATGTATACAAGATAAAAGCTTCAAAATAAACGCCTTAAAAGAGCTTCACAATGACCAAAAATAATAACCCAATAATAGCAATGTACTAGCAGTCGTCAGAAGCTAATTAGGCAGTGTAAAAATCAACTTTTGCAATTGCTTTTAAGTGTTGTTACTGCTGTCATAAATGGTTGTAGCTTGCTTTTGTAACATCGAAAAGAAGGTTAGTGAATTACTCTAATCTAGGGTTAGGAAAGGTTAATAGGTTGCTTGAGGTATAAGATTTAAGGGTTGGTTTCATCAATCAATCAATTTCAAGGTCTAAATCAGTTCCTTTTAGGGCTAATGGAATCACTTTTCAGCAGCAAACTTGAAGGAAACAAATGATAATGTAAGAGCTAAGGACCAAGAAGGATGATGATTGAGGTGTTGGTAACCCAAGGCCTCAATCAACAAGCCTTGGAAGGAAAATGGCTACTAGGAAGTAGGTAAACCTAAGCCCTAGCAGTTTTCCTTCTTATTTAACTCAATCTTGAAACAATTAATGGTTTGATGAAGGAAATGATACTAGAGTGCTGCAATGGCAGGGCTCTAGTACAATGCTTTAAAGGTACGGTTTCTAGCACAATCTAGTAGGTGAAAATTTGTTAAGACAAAGACAATAACGTGTGTTTATCTAGGGTTTTAAACTAGCAATTTCATAATCTTGGAATAAATGAATAGTAAATGTACCATAACCATTCAAAGAAAAGAAGGATTGCAGAAATTCACTTACATCCACCAAGAATTATCTAGCAATAAGCCTAGTTGAAGATTTTCCACCAAGAAAAATGCCAAGAAGCACCAAATTTAGCATCCTCCAAGAAGTGTGCTTAAAATTTCAGCCAATAACCCTTAAGTAGGGCACAAATTTCAGACCTCACTTGTGTGAGTGAAAGAATCATGAAAAAATACAAGGGCAAAAACCCTTATTTATACAGTTACAATGACCTTTAATTACAAAATTAGGTCAAAAAGGCTGACATGGCCAGTTTACATGAAATATCCAGTTTTTTACATAAAATTGACAAATTAAACCCTAAATCAAGCAAGAGAGGTGACGCCATGCCCTTCTAGGGTGACATTGGGCCTCCTAGGTGAAACATTGGCCTCCAGGAGCAAAATGTTAGGCCTCCCAAGGCCTCTGGATCATGCCACTTGGCACACAACTGCCTCCATCATGTCCATCTAGCGTTGGGTGACGTCAAGGGTCACAGAGGTGACATCATGGGCCTTCCAAGGCCAACATCATAGTGGGAGGGCAAGACCCCCCTAGGTCGAGACCTGCCAAGATGTCTTTGGTGGAACGTCCTCATCTCTCTCCAGTGCAAGCCTTTGGTATATGTTTTCCCTTGACTGGGGTCTCAGCATCCATTTGGTGGGATTTCATTCCTATGGAAGTCCGAACTAATCATCTCCCCATGTGTACCTATCTGTCGGGCATTGTTACGAGGAAAATCTCTCTATGGCTAGGGTGAACCACAATAGACAGGTATGAATATAGAAATCGACTCAATTCCAGCATATTCTATATAAACTAATGTGCAAGAGAGGTAAGAAAGAGGCCTACCTCGTCCAAACGTTTGATGATGTCCACCATTGAGCACTTCAACCCAAAGCTTTATACCTACAACAAGTTCTCAACAAACAAGCAGAGCAAGCATATAGTGATAATATAAAAGGTTAGAACATTAGATAGCATAATCCATTAATATACAAAACAAACATTCCCATCCATCATAATACATATATTTGCAAGATATCGATTAGAAGGGAAAGGAGTATTTCTATTAATAAATGATCAGTAGAAGTGAAAATATTACAGACTTCTGTGTCGGCACAGTTCGAAACCAAGAAACCGAGTTCCTTCCAACTGGGCCTCCACCACTTCAATCCTCCACCAAAGGCAAGCTCATATAAGGGAGACAAAGATGTTCTCCATCAATAAGGGAAGAGCTTGGGGGCTGAACACTATGTTCAGACTTAAAGGACAAAGGGATGCAGACTCAATATGAAGTAAATAATTTCTCCAGAGTGACTTTGCTCTCAAAGTTGAATTCTCTCTTCTTTTCCATAGCTCGGAATTGGCTTCTTTATAGCCTTCAAAATGCAACTTAAGGGTCGATTCAGAACATTTCTAGTATATGGAAGGCCAAGGATCAGAGATCTCCTGTCGGGACATGGAAACCCAACATTTAATTTTGATTTTCTGGCACAAATCCTGGTGTACGCGGGTTGTAGTGGAGCAGCCAACGTATACGCTAGTTGTATAGCTTGCAAGGTGCGTACAAGTGGAATTTTTTTTATTTTTGTCTCTAGATTTATCAATCAGGGAAAGTAAGTCTGCATGGGGGGAATGGAATAAGGCCCTCTCTGCAAGATTGCATAGGGTGAGGCAAATCTTGCTTTAACAGATGCCCCCTAATGTGTGAGGTTAGAGGAGAATCCGTGATGGCCAAAATACATTATAAATAACCCAGAAGTGGAGTGGTAGAGAACCAGCTGGACAAACTCAATTGCTCATTACATTCTGTACTGCCTTTGCATACATGGCTACCAAAAATACACTACAGATCCATGTGAAAATATACCAAACAAGTGTGTGTGAGCATGAATAGGCAAATACAAATGCGGTTACATGCCAAAGGCTATCATAGTCACGAACAAGGCCCAGTAGAACCAGTCTCAACAAATCAATTTGAGGATATCTGTATACCATGGAATACAATCTGATCTCCCATGATCACTGAAGTCGTATAGGTACTGGTCCAAATGAAAAGGAAGCAACAGCTCAGGAAAGTTGCGGCCACATAGTGATGTCTTCAAGTCTTCTATACAATTCGCTAAAGGTGCAAGTCTACATCATGTGAATAAAAGAGTTGAAGTCGAACACAATGAGACATCATTTGATTACCGGTCATTGAGGTATACCGCTAACAAACGCCAGACAACCTACCGATAATGAAAGTAGGTATCAAGACACCGAGTACATTCTTACAAGTGTGAATAAAGGAGCTGGTGTCGAACACCTGAAGAATCCCTCGATCAGGAGACATTGATGTATTCCCAATTGTCGATGACGAGAGAGCCCGCCACTAATGACTGCAAGCCTCAAGGTACTCATAAGACTTTAGGCCTCATTTCCAGAATAAATGGGCTGATGTCGATGGAAAGAGATCACTGAAAGGAGAGCATTAAGGCATCTCTCATCAGTCAGCACGAGGTACAAAGCAGGAGCTTCATGATTTGGTGGAAATCGAACGAAGAACAAGTTCATGAATAAATGACCCTGTGCGTCTTTGGCGTGTGGCAAGTGCAAGCGGTACACGAAAAAGACCCTCTGAATAGCATCCAATGATGAAAAACTGTTGACAAAGGCAAGGAAACCACTGTTGGCACAGGGGCAGACCCAAGGTTCAACGCTCAAGAGCGCACCAACAAAGCCCTAACTACCGACCCTTTCGGCAACACCTGCGAAGCAGATGAAGTCTCACCCGAGGTAGAGGTAGGGGTGGTTGCAGGACTCAAGTGTCTGCAACCTTAGTTGGGACTCGGATCTGTGATTATAACTCTTAATATAGCACTTAGCACTGCTGGTTCTTTATTATGCAATCAATAACCACGCTGGTATAACAGAGCTTCACAGCATTCACTATGAACTAGAATATTCAAACACTTAGCACCAACATATTATTCAAATCTAACAGATCAAGCACTTAGCATATACACATGGATCATATCTAACATTCTACAAACCATAAGCACTGAGCATAAGCATACATATTAGATCTATCTACTCATCTCAAAGCACTTAGCAAATAATCACATCAGAACAAGGCACAAAGCAGACAACACCGTATTTACGTGGTTCACCCCCACCATGGGGCTACATCCACCAATTCTTCTTCTTTATTAGCGTCTTTAATTAGTTACAAGCATAAAGCCATGAAAACCCTATTGCGCACAGGACAGAAGATCTGCGCAGCTCGCCAGATCCTTCTTCCTTGCGTTACAACACAAAGCCTTTTCCAACTTCCTACAATGACTTGCACTTAGCCTTGCAAGTCTCATATAGGCACTTAGCCTACATCACATAGATGTCGATATTCGACTACTACTTTCTTGCCTATCCTTCTATTTATACATACAAAAGCGGCCTAAGTGTGGGTAAACCCACGGGCCAACATCCCTTTCCCATTACATATTCCCCAAACCCAAAAAGGGACCCAAAAGTGGGCTGAGATTTTGCAATCTCCGCTTCGTCTAGTGCTCCATCTTCGACAGGCTATTGAAGTCCCAAAAACGGTCAAACATGACCAAGATTATCCCAAAACTTGGTCAAGGGCCAACAACCACCAATAAGGCTAATGGCATCCAAGACACTACACGAATCCCAATGTATGAATAAATGTCTTGCCGTCGAACACAAGGGAAACCACCCAGTCAGTGACCAATGATGAAATGTTGACTGTTGGGTTCAAGGTTACCTACCAATGATGGAAGTAGGGCCAGGGTGCATGATAGGACTAAAGTATCATGTGATTCTGAGACAAACTGAGGGTATGGCCGACATGCAAAGTCATGAGTTCTGAGGAGTGGCCAACACAGGTTGATAGACTTCCTTCGAACAAGAGCATGAGACATGTGCAAGACTCTGGCAGCATAGACCCAATGATACAATCATGAGATGCAGGAGGCATCAATGAAGTTCTCTGTAGAGACTGGAAGAGTAACCAGTCGGTAGAGAAGACTCTGTAACTAGCTCAGCTTCCTAAGGCCATGCTAATCTCAAAATTATGATGAATGGACTTGTTGACCGCCCATTTAGCAACAGGGGTCAACGCATGTGCCATGAAGTATTCATCTATGTTGGAGACAGTTATGGTTCTACTTTGGTATCTGATACCCCAGCACTTAAATTTTTGTAAACGAAATGTCCGCACCCCTGCGTGGGTTTATAATGTAATAAGTCTGCATGGATCATAGTTAGGTCAGGTACCTTGGGTGTATCATCAGGGGAGTTCCTTTCATCGAGGGTTTTTTATCGCCTATTTAGCAACGGTGGTCAACTCTTGTGCCATGAATATGCATCACCATATGCATATTTGTTGAAGACAGTATTTGGTTCTGCTTGGTGCTTGATGTTCCAGCACTTAAATTTTGTAAACGAGATTTCTGCACCCCTGCTTGGGTTTATAATGTAATAAGTCCGCATGGATCATAGTTAGGTCGCACCTTGGGTGTACTACCGAGTTCCTATCGAGGGTTTTATTCCCCTCAGTTGTCGACTGCATTGCTCCTGGTCGATTTCCCTTGAGTTTTTCCCTCCACACCTCCAGTATAAAGGTACCGATGGTTTCATTCATTGGGTAACCTCTTAGGATTATTGTAAATGACCACAAAGGTCCGGTTTCATGGAATTCGGCCGAATTAGATATAGGTTTTTAATTAATTAAATTTTTAAAATTTTAATTATTTTTGAGTTAAACATTGTAAAAAACTTCGTCCTTGGGATTTTGAGGTGGCTGTTCTCAAAATGAATGAAATAGCACACCCTACACCCATAAACCAAGTTTCAACTCAGTTGGACAACTTTTGTTATGGGTTTGTTCACCCGGAGTGTGAGTCAGTCTATAACAGCTATTTTAATTGCTAAGATGACATATTAAAATGTCATAAAACATTGTAATTTTGAGTTAGTGAGTGATGTAAAGGTGGCAATGAGCAAGTTAATCCCCCCTAACTCCACCCAAACCCATCCCAACCTTTTCCTAAACTTAATTAAACCTATTAATTCACTTTTTCACCCTTTTTTTTTCCCTTTGCCCTATGGGAAATTCCACCCACTAACTAACAAATCCCCAAATCCACTTCTTTGAAATCTTTTTAAGAGACACACTCCACACATGTGAGCTCCTGGGACTTTTCTAAAACCCTAACTATGCCTAAAAACCCAACCCTAGACCTAACCTCCTCCCTAAAGAAGCTCACACCCTCCTCTATGGCTTCATCTTATTGGATAACCACCCAACTCCACAACCAACTCACACATATGCTATTTTAAGTAATGTACTTCCCTCAAATGCCTAGTGTACTCATAGTGAGTTAGTCAACCATTCTCATGCCTCCACATCACACTCCTCATCAATGCATGGCTAAACCCTAGTTTCACTCTCTAGAGATTTGTGCTCTTAGGTTATTGATTTCATACTCTGGAAGTGGTCCAAGTGCCTCTCCCACCTCTAGGGCGTGCAGTGAACCCTTCCCCAATTTTTCTCACCAATCTTGTGCTAACACTATGCTGAAATTTCACTATTCCATCTTCTTGCTCTTGTCATTTTGCCATTCATTCATTGCTCTTAGAGGTCTAGTAGCAAACTAGTGGCTACAACACTTACATTTTGAAATGAGAAAGTTTTGGAGGATCATTGGTGTGTCTATAGTTATCTTTTATGCCCATTCATATGAGGTGATATTGCTTACTTCTGTAATTTGTTTATGGTATTATATCTTGGGTACAAGTTGTCTTGTTTGGGTAAACTAGTTAAAGATTTCCACTTGCTAGTTTATGCTTATCTTAGATAGCTTAGGATTGTAGTCATCTCTTCCTATTGTTGTTTAAGAAAACTATCTATGCCATTTTTACATTTGCTCTAAGATTTTGCAGGCCATTTCAAAGGTTTCACTTGGGTAGTGCTCGGGAGGAGTCTACTCTTGAGGCTCACAAACACTCCAAAACTCTTTCCTTTATCATATTATTTTATGCATTCATTCCAACTTATTTTTCTCACTGATATACTCAGCTTTAGATAGGTCAAAACATATTATATCAATCATATTGCTTGTTCGAAATTGCAGGTACACAGTAAAATTGTGAACTTATCTCTATGTTTGTAAGATTTCCAAAGCAGCTTTGCTTGCTGATTTTGCAGGGCATCGCCATATATTGAAGGTATATGTTGCATATAACACCTAGGAGGCTTTCAAACAACCTCTTCTTGGTTTGTGTGACATTTCTCCTCTCTCTTCTTTCATTTTCATAGAAATTCTGAAGTTTTTCTAAGTAGTTTTGAGTTCATAAAAAGTAACCCAACTTAGTTAGTCATTCTTTTGTTCATATAACACCTAGATTAGCTTGTATATCATTCTTTTATTTGTTATATAAAATCAATCTAATAATGTTTACAGTATTACTAAGATAGTTCTTGCCTGAGGAGTAGGCAAGTGCCTGCCTAGTCTCTCCATGTATGGATAATATAAGACCCAAAGCCCTCCTTTTCTCCTGCAAGTTTATCTTAGTATTGGTAATTTCACTTGCCGACACCTTGGGAGTCATCCCCAAATCACTTCATCTTAAAGAAAATTCACTTGTGATGATTTTCATGCTTGTTTAGTTGATATATCCTAGATAGTCTTTCAATTCACAAGTTTATTTTTACATAATCCTTCATATATGTGTCTTTATATCCACACAATACATACTATGTGATCATACATACAATCACCATCTCCCAAGTTGTTTAACTGATCACTGGATGCATATGAAGTGAAGTGGTAACTCTCTAGTAATCTTCTACTTGCTAAGTCATTGTTCCCTCAAGCTATTTCACTCAACAGGTAACTTTAGCATATTCTTTTGTGGTGTTGGTTAACTATCAGTGAACACACGCTAGCACCATTTGAGCCCACGGGGTCTCATTCCCATTTGCTCAATGCCCATGCATTCATTTGTTCATGGTCTGGCCTTAAAAGGCCCACCTAATTCCAGTGTGCCTTTGCCCACCTACCAAAGAAATTTTCAGGCTCACTCACTCTGTTGCTTGAGGAAGTCACCACCACTCACACCCACCTAATACCTTTGCTCACCTACCTAAGGGGGTCTACATATCACACACTTTTTGGTTTAAAGTAGTTTAAATACACATGCTCACTCCATTCTCCTCTTGGGTCTCACATACACTTCACCTTTGGTACACATGTGATAATGTCTTTATGATGGATGTGATGGTCAGAACATATCTGTCATGCTCTAAATCCAATTAAACTTTCTTTAAGCCATGGCACTAAACACATTCTCACATTAGTTTAAATCAATCTTGAACCTCACGTGTCTAGTGTACTTTTCTCAAAGACTTAACACATTTACATTCTCAAGCCTCATGTTTAACTTATTCATGGTTTAAAGTGCTCACGACCTACTATTATTTCACACACACCCTTTGGCACATCATAAGTTTTATGGTTTAACATTTCACAAGCTTAAAGTTTCATTGCTCATGGTTTAGTACACTTGTGATATAATGACTTATGGTTTAGGATGTGAATGGTTTAGAACTTATTTGCATGCTCTAGTTCATTTATCTTTTAAGCCCATACACATCTTAACAGTTTGCAAACACCTTATATCACCTCACACACCTCTCATGGTTTAAACTATCTAAGTGCTTAAAGTCTTATATTTCATTCTCTTTTCAAGTATCATTACATGCTCTATGGTTCATGGTTATATGATTAATATCTTAATGTTCTTACATGTGATGCTACATTGATGGTTTGGACATTTGCTTAATGTTGGGTTTCATCTCTTTACATGTTTAT
This sequence comes from Picea sitchensis, assembly GCA_010110895.2. Taxonomy (NCBI): domain Eukaryota; kingdom Viridiplantae; phylum Streptophyta; class Pinopsida; order Pinales; family Pinaceae; genus Picea; species Picea sitchensis. The sequence continues at coordinate 2,905 of SNQJ01S0206175.1, read as the reverse complement.
GGTGGTGTAATCTTCATGTTCAAGCACTTGTTTTTAAACACTTTTGCTCACGACCATTTGCTAAATCACTAAAATAAAAGTGTCTAAAAACTTGTTAAAATACACACCCAAGACACTTTAAAGACCCACCCGGGGTCCTAACAACACTTAGAAAAATTTTAGGAGTCTTAAACAACTATTTTTTCCATCTAAACGCAGGGACAGCCTTTTGGGGGAAGTGGAAGGGGACCGGCCCCTTGATTGCTGGGGAGACTGACTATTTCTTATTGTGGTGAAGTGACTGGCTGACCTTGGAAGCTAGGGTCGGGACTCGTAGCCCTGCAGATTCTGAGCACCCAAGTGCTTATTTGGTGGGAAGTAGAGTTAAGACACACATTTAGTTCGGGGGTGGGAATCTGCATTTAAGCAGTACATTAGTTGCAATGTGATCACATCAGGTAAGTGTTTGGGAAGTAGATGTATTGATAGGTCAACACACTTGTGATAATCTCACTGCTTTACTTCTTTTATTTGCAACTAGTTGTATTTATCTTTCATGTGATTATTTATTTATCATTGATATATCTTATTGATAAATTATTATTGTGGTGTGGATAAAGTAAATGACTGAGTATCCCAATTTGGGGAGCAAGTACTCACTACTTCATCCTCGAGTGCTTGAGTGGTTAGTTGCTGGTGAAGGCAGTCCAAGTGGAGAAAGCGCCACTTGGGGCATGCCAAGCTGGCCCTGTGGTGTGTGGAATTATGGCTCCCTTTATATCTTGTATATTTGTATTTTGTATCTATTTGATGTATCTTGGTGTATAATTTGTAGATCTTGTATAAACTTTGTAATACTTGATCATTCTTTTGTATAGTCATAGTTTTGGTTTAGGGTAGTTATTGTTTTATTTGTAACACTTCTTGTAATTGAACTACCCCAAAACTAGTTGACCCCATAGCCCAACCTTAGGCACTAGTTCTAGTTGACTAGAAGGGGCTTGCTATAGACTTAGACTTGCACTTGCATTGTTGTTTGTCATCATAGGCTAGTTCCTTTGGCCTATAACGAAATAAAATTAACTCCTAGACATTTAACTCTAAAATTCATTTAGTAACCAGGGACAACCCCTCTTACCTCCTAGGATTAAGCCTAGAAGTAAGAGGTTCTAGTCAAGGTGACAGTGACTTAGAACCTAGACATTGTGGTTCCCAGGGCACACTAAGTGAGTAGGAATTAACTCACATGCCTTGGTAAGTGTGCATTAGGACTAAACATCTTTGGCCAAGAATGTAAGTCATTTATCCTTGGTCTAACCGGGAATCGACTTAACTTATTCTTTATTCTTTAAGAACTAAGTAATAAAAAATTTAGTCCTTTAAAATTCTTTGAGCTTGCATTGGTTAGCTTTGTGTGATTCTTTTCCAAGTGGCGACTCCATTGAAAAAATCTATCAAGTATACTGCAAAGAGAAATCCTTGTTGGCTGCTTGAAATTCTTGGAGAAGAAGTAGTCATTGATATCCAATTCGTGTTCCAAACTTAATAAATTAACTTTTGTTTTTCTTCTTGTTTTTGCTTTGTTTGATGCTCTTGTTTGTCTGAAATAAACTTGGTCATCTGGCGACTCCACTTTTAATAAATTTGACAAGGCATTTTTCAAGAAGGAACTCATAGCTTGTTTGTTTCATCTTTGAACTTGAAAAAGTTTTTGGATGAAGCTGGCATGCTTTCTTTCTTGTTGGATCCTTAGTAATTTTGGGTCCCAGATTTTTTTTAATGAGTTCGATAACACGACCTTTTGATTTTTCCGAGATAGTTGGTTATCCTAATTATATACCTGAAAATGTTCTTGACAATGTGATTAAATTTCATGAGGATGGTGATGCTTGTACTCATATTAAGGCCTTTTGGAATTTGATTGATGATTGGGATGATACACCTATCCATGAGGACGCTCTTATGCTATTGTTTTCTTGGACTCTGTTGGAGGACCAAGGAAGTGCTTGGGATTGGTTTCTTGTTCGTGATGATAAATCAATCAAGACCATACGGGACTTTCTGCATCGCTTTTTGGAAAGATTTGGGGATGATCAGGATGAAATTTACAGTGAGTTGGTTGATGATTTTATAGGAAAATGGAAGAGGAAAAATCTTTCAAATATAAAAACAACCAGTTCAGACATAGAAGTTGACGTTCCACCAGATCCCATTGAGAAGCTTAAAGAAAACATTATAAACATGCAGTTTGCCCATGAAGAACCATGTGAAGCCATGAATGAAAAATTTGTGGCCATAGAAGATCAATTGGAGGTCATAGATGATGATCTTACAGAGACTTATATTGAATATCTGGACCCCCATGGACTTGAGCTTGACAGTGAAAAAGATAAGGAAGTTCATGAGGAAATTCCGGATGAATGCATTGATGAATCAATCATCTATTTTGAGGAAGTAAAGGATCTTGAGTTGGAAAATGTTGAACATCTAGATGATTCAAGTTCCCACCTTCCTCCCGAGGAACCAGTCCTTTTGAACGTTGACTTTGAAAGTCTTATGATAGTTCCTATGGTATGTTCTTTTCCGACTTCTCAACCAGAAGATAAGTTAATGCAGAATTATGTGGAAATGGAAGGCAGTTTCAGTTTGTCAATGTTATATCATTATGAGTATTGGTTGGCCTCCCACCTTGACAGTCATGAACAACAGAATATTCAGATTTTACACAGATTGTCATATTCCAATGTTTGGTTGAAAGGAAGAAGGATGATGATTGTCGGTTGGTTCTTCCTTACAAAAAGTTCCAAGTTGATCAAACTTGGGAAGGGGTCTTCTGTGAGTCATCCTGGACTCGGATTATTCAGACACTTGTGGCATCAATTCACCCATTCCATGGGTGGCTGTAACGTATCTCTAACCCTTCCTT
>SNQJ01S0206173.1:16407-27371 GCA_010110895.2 Picea sitchensis | reverse complement strand
CATCTCGTAGATCCACTGTGTATTCTTCGTGGCTACGATCAGTTCAGGTCATCAGAGTATAGATCCACAGTGTATTTTCGGTGGCTATACCTTTTTATCAATACAATTATGGATCCACAGTGTATTTTATGGCGGCCATATCTTGGAAGTCTTGATCACCCAAGCATAGGTATGCTTGCCTTGGGTTTGAAACATGTCATAATAATTGTTGGATGTTTGTGTGCAACTTTTGTCAGGTTCTCTGCATCTATACCCTTGCTTGAAAAGTCTACAAAGAATTTCAGTTATCAGTTCCTATCTTCTAACTTCATACTTTGGGGGGCAATCTGTTACACATAAAAAATACTCACTTTGATAGTGTCGCAAGTGTCGTCATTACAAAGGTCGCAAGTGTCGTATTTTTCTCACAAGTGTCGCAAGTGTTAAAGAAAGCATACTACTATGATGCCTATGTCGTGCCTATAATGACATGAGACGGACACCTCAAACACCTCAAACACCTCAAACATTTGATTTGGAAGAGGAGAAATGAGTCAGCAGGCTCATGAACCTTTTGCCATCTGAAAAAACTAAAAAAACTAAGCTTTTGAAGGAGAGCACTCCCCTATACCTCTTCTGGGAGCGCTGGCGCTCCCCCTTACATTATCTGGGAGCATTATAAATCTCCTTTGGCCATTTTGAGGGAGCGCTACCTATTCTGGGTAGCAGTTGAGTTGTTGATATGAATGGGGGAAGAATTTTTTCATTCTTAGAAGGCAGTTGAGCTCGAATCCCTAGTCCAGCCATGTTCTTAGGGAATATCCTCAACTGAAGGAGGAAAATCCTCACCTTCCCCAAGGATATCTCAAGTTGTTGAGCCTCTCCAAGGCTATATAAGCAAGCTTTCTAATGGTGAAAGGGGACTGGAAAAGAAGAATCACACCAAACTTATGATCTTATAAGTGGTGTTGGAACAAAGATATTTTGGAGGCAAGAGACCTATTGTCTCATAGGGAGCAATCAGTGAAGCTATCATCATTCGGATCGTGGATATTTTGAGCAAGGGGTAGACAAGGAGGACTTGACGGAACTGCTGCAATTCATCTATGGCTGTAAGCGATGTTTTGTCCTCATTAATATAATTTTCTTGGCCTATTTCTTTCTAATTCATGTTCAATCACACATGAATTTGTCTCTTTAGTAGATAGACCTATTTCAGACTGATCTTGATAGAGTAGGAAGTGGTCGTACTTTGTTTGTCTACAAGGCTTATCGAGGAGCAAAAGATTGGAGCTCAAATCGGAGCGTGCAGGGACAAACACCGGTAAAAGGTACTTCTTTTCTCCTTCCCTCTCACATGCTAGTCCACCTAGATCTAAAAGAAAGTCAGTGACTATGATAGGTACTTTCTGTCTTAGAGTTAAGAGTCTATCTCTTTGAGGAGATCTACCTGTCCGCAGGGAGATTTTCCTTCAACAATAACAACCCAAATCGAGTTGTCAAGAGTTCAATAGTTGGAGTCCATGAGCACAAAAAAAACCCATGTCTCTGATTCGCCCATCACTTGCTGCCAATACCATAACCGCCAAATCGCCCATCGTTTTTGTGCAGGACGGAGTGTCGGATGTAGTACCAGACTGAGTGCCGAATGGAGTACCAGACGAAGTGCTAGAAGCAAAAACAAGCTGCGATTTTTCCCTGTGACATACAAAACACAAATTAGTTTCCTGGGATCATAAAAACATGTTGATTTAAACTCAAAATCATCACAAAACATGAATTATGCATACCTGGTGTGGATCATAGCGATTTGACACAAAAGCTCTTCAAAAAATTCTTCAAAACATGAAAACGCATATACACATTCGGAAAAAAGGATCTAATTAACGTCATAAAATCAGTCATATCACGGGCCCAACATTACCCCCACACCTAAGATTTTGCAGGTCCCACTGCAAACAAAAACAAATTTCCCTTCATGACTAAACTTGCGAAGGAGGGGGTGGATTAGATTTAGAAGATTCTCCCTCTTGCCCAGGGTATTTTGAATTAGGAATTTTGTGATGTTTCAATTGCATCCAGATACTATTATTGGTGGAATTCATATCATCAACCAAACATTGTAGAGAATTCATCTTTGCTTGTAGGACAACGTTATCATGGCGTAAATGACGACTTAATGTTTCATGCTATCTAAGTTTGAACTCGAGAGTTTGGAGTTTTTGGAGGCTTCAGATGACATGTGAGGAATCTTTGAGATGTATATTATACCCTTGATCCTTTAAACCATGCAAAACAACAATTTTACCTCTAAAAAATTAGTTCCAAAAGTGATTTCCCAGAAGCGCAACAATTTTGGCCTGGCGAACTTGTGAAAAATAGGTATCAAAGTGACACATGTAACTACAAGACAATAACTTTTGTGTAAAATATGAGAGAGGTTTTGTTTTTGAATATTTCCTTGATAAAAACCTCTCTTGGTTTTCAAAACTTCACTTCCATTTGTTAGGAAGACACGACAAGAAAACATGACTAAAACAGGAAAAACAAAGTGTTTTATTTTCTGAAAAACTAGGCCTCTAAGAGAATTGAATATATCCCAAACTATAACGTATATTAAAAAAATGAGAGAGGTTATTTTTTTTGGATATTTTATGAACATAAACCTCCTCCATGTTTCAAAAATAATTTCCCATTTGTTAATAATCCAAACTTGAAGTTGGTTACTCACAAATTACAGAAACGCAACGTGCTCTTAGCAGAAAAGCACTGTGGTCTTTGAGAGGGTTTTTGGAGGCCTTACCAGAGGATTTTTGGTCTGAAAGTGGTATGTTTGGAATTTTTATGATGTTTTATACACAATGGAACCATCAAGCACTATAAATTCCTTCTCCAAACCTCTGAAAAACTGACTTGAAGTCAAGTTGTCCAAATGTGTAGAAACCCTCCTATAGAGATTGTATTTGGGGAATTTCTCTCAAATAATAACACCTATGCATAAAATGAAGGAGGTTTTTTTTTCTTGGTCTATGATTGAAAAAATCCTCTCTCACTTTTGTCAAATTCATTTACCTTAATTCATAAACCAATTTTGAAGTAGAACTTTGACCAAGACAATCATTTGAAAATTTATGACTAGGAATGGTGACATGGCCATGACGAACATTTATGACCTTGGATGAGTGGAGGGAGTAGTAAGGAAACCTAGACAGACCAATGACCAGTTTACAACCAAGAGATGCCAAAATTTATTTGAGAAATTTATTTTGAAAATATAACAATTTGACCTAATAACCCTATGAATCACATGAAAGAGTAAATTTGATCACTGGTGACTGACAGAACTAACATATACTAACAAAAGGCTTGGTTTGTACTGGTAGGCATGGTGAATAGGAGAATTTTTATTTCCTTTCATCGATCTGTAACAATTCAAACAACTGTTCCTCTTTTCATAAGCTTGTAATACAGATGGCAATAAGTATTTAGCAGTTGTTATCGATATGCATTTGTCACAAATAGTAGTTAAGTATAAGCAGTCTTCTATAAGATAAACATAAAAACGCACAACAAGATTATAACACACACAATGATGTCAGAAATATAGAATTTATCATACCAATACAAACAACTGCTGATATAATATCCCAAGACATTGTAAAAAGACAATATGACATAATTTTGACATAAATGCTACTTCCTCTTCACATGAGTTTGCTATACAAATGGGCGGTGCTTAGCATTTTTTTTAGCTCAAGAAATTCTCCCCAGACCGAATATATGGCACATCCTCATGCCATGAATTAGAAATAGGCTTCTTGGTCTTTACTATTTTTAGAGGGGGGTTAGCAATAGGCTTTTTGGTCTTCTTGCCCGATGAGGTGACAGGGGTATCAACAAGTTTCTTGGACTTTTGGACCGGTAAAGGAATAGCTTGAGCATGAGGGTTTGGGTGGAGTAACAATCCCTAGATCAATAGTCTTCTTGCTAGTCTTGATTGTAATATGAGGGTTTTCAAATTGGTAAATGAACTCATCCCACGTTTTCTCCAACTCGGCTAAGACAAGTAGTTTGATAAGGCAATGGTGAAATCAGTTGTTATGGGGATTAGTTACATTCTTCCTTACTTGGGAAGACGTCTTCTCGAGACTCTTTAAGAAGTAAAAGGGAAAATTCAATGGCTTATTGAACTGAAAGTGAGCTAATAATCGAAAGTGACAGGCTTACAAGGTTTCTTGGGGAAACTGTATGAGAGACCTCTAAGCTTGATGGTTATGGTATCACTTCCTTATACAGTGGTGAAGGTTTTCAAGAGCAATTGCTTCTTAAGATGACTTGAGAAAAAGAAGATGAAATTCTTTTGCAAAAACATGGCTAACTACAACAAGTCATTATTCATTTGATTCTTAGCAGGCAACAAGGTTCAAGTATTGCAATGTTTTGAAGACAAATTCTTCTTTTATATCTCCTTGAACTTGTCTACTCTTGGTGAAATAAATACCTGCAGAAATCTCTATGAATTTTTGTCAAAAACCACACTCTAAAATATCAAAAACTAATAAGATCAATGAGATCAAGTTACTAAAACATGTATCTCATAGTTCTTTTATTAAAAGAAAATGTAAAATGAGGTTGCATTAGACTTTAAGCTAAACTAATAACATGCATCTTTGATTTATTATCCTACCCTACCTAAAAAGAAAGGAAAATCTTTATTCAAGTGTAAGAACTTTTCCAATGTAACCATGTGCGAAGCAAGATAAGAAACATGCTCATATCCACATATAAAAAAGTTACCACAATGATTACCTGGATATGAAGAACCAACCAATCTACTTGTTTTGGCATCAAAAGGTGTTGAAGAAGAGAATAGTATTGTGGCCTGATGACCTATTGAAACCAAATTTCAATATAATCATTATGTTCATCAACAATAATTTCGATGGTCTCCTTCATCATGCTATGCAAATCCTCTTCTTCTGGATGATTGATTACTGAAGTACATAAAGGATCTGCTGAGATGGATGTTGAGAACTCCTCAATCTCAAGTCTTAATGATTTCTCTCCACTGGGTGTAGTCCATAATTTTTCAGGTTTCTTCTTATTTTGGCAAGGAAAATCATTTTGTAGCTCATAGGACCTTGATTCTTCTAATATTTCCGGAGAGGTAGATACACTTTTGGATGCTACCAAAATATGTTCTTCTTGAAAAGAAGAAATCCCGGTTGCTGCTAGGATTTGAGAAAGTTCCCTCAAGCTAATGGTTGCTTCTGAGTTCATCTTGCCATTTGATAAAACTTGGTTCAAACAAAGATGATGTCCACAAATTTAGGATATCTTGATGGTGGTAAGAAAAAAAAGGTTGTATTGTATTGTTTGGTTCTACGGAAGGCTCGAGTGGTATTGCCTTCTGTCCCACTATTACTGACGCTTCAATTTATTGTTCTATAGTGCTCCCTGATTTAGTCTCTTCAGAGACTGTTTTAGTCCTTTGGGTTGATCTAGCTCCTATTTTTCGGTATCGATTTGCGAAGTTTATGAGTGGAATGTTCCTTCCCCCAAAAAGATCGGAAGGAACCTTGGTTGAAAGATCGGATTTAGATTTAATGTATATACCTTTTGGGTCTCTAGGTTTGTTCATGAAAGAAAACATAAACAAAAAGAAAAACTACCATTGGGCTTGGGGGAGCCTGCAATATAAGATGCACAGGTTCTTACATCTCGTCTTAGAGTCCCCCCGCCACCAATCTAATGGTAAGGTTTAGAAATGATCTAATTCCTAACTATTTCCTACCTTGAGACAACTCCTGGACAACGACGCCAAAAATGATGGGTGTTCTATATGCACTAAAAACACACTAAAAACCCTCAATTAAATTGTCAACCCGGGGTAAGTAAACTTAGAGTTGTAGCAAAATATATGCCAAGGTAGAAGGATTGGTAGTATTATAGTCTAAATAAGAAATTGGCTATCTAAGGGATAATCTATTCAAGCAAAGACTACTAATGATCAAAGCCTACTAAGAAACTCAAACTATGTACCCTAAGTAACCTTTGAAGGAAGGATCGATGGATAGTTCTAAGAAAGAAAATGAAAACCCTACTTAAAGAAAATTAACTGAATCATAACAATAAGCAAAAGCAAACTATTCATCTAATAAGCAATAGCAACAACAAACTACTTTAACTAACCTACTTAAATTCAATAAGCAACTATCCTATGAAAGCAAGTAAATAAACAAGCAAGCAACTATTCTATTAATGCAAGTAAACAAGCAAGCAAAACAACTAGCTAACCTATGATAACTCCTACAACAAGTAAACTAACTAAGACTACTCAATAAGTAACTAATTAAGCTAAGAAACAAGTGAACTCTATTCTTGAATTAAACTTCACAACTACTTCTAATTTACAAAAGGAAATCTACTAAATTGAAAGCAAGAGTAATTAACAACTAATCTTTAACCTATGATAAGAAAACTACTCTTTAACCTACCAAAGAAAAAGACTATATATCCTACAAAAGCAAGGAAACTATTTCCTAAGCTATGAAAGCAAGAAAACTATCTTCTAATCTATGAAAACTCAAATATAGTGTTGAAAATGGCAAAACAATTATGGCAAAATGAAAATGGCAAAACAAAGGGAAATTGTCTTTTCTCTCTAACACACGACTTCCTGGACTTCTTCCCTATTGTATGACCACCATGGTGGTATTTATAAGCTTTACAGACTGAGAGGTCAACCACTGGAGGGTCGAACCTCTTCTAAAAATAGTAAATTACATGTAATGATGCCCTAACTGTCGAAATGAGGCGAGCCAATAATCGCTCAACATAACAACCCAAATTGAGTTGTCAAGAGTTCAGTAGTTGGAGGCCATGAGCACGAGCAAAACCCATGTCTCTGATTCACCCATCACTGGCCGTTAATACCATAACCGCCAAATCGCCCATCGTTTTTGTGCAGGATGGAGTGCCGTATGGAGTATCAGACTTAGTGCCGGATGGAGTACTAGACTGAGTGCCAGAAGCAAAAACAAGCTGTGTTTTTTTCGTGTGACACACAAAACACAAATTATTTTCCTGGGATCATAAAAACATGTTGATTTAAACTCAAAATCAACGCAAAACATGAATTATGCATACCTGGTGTGGATCATAGTGATTTGACACAAAAGTGCTTCAAAAACTTCTTCAAAACATGAAAACACATATACACATTCGGCAAAAAGGATCTAATTAACGTCATAAAATCAGTCATATCATGGGCCCAACAAGCATTCTTCAACTTCTCCTTTGCCATATCCCAAACCTGCATAGCGAGGTCTTTCTACAACCTCTATGGGATTAGTCATTCCTTGGCCAATAATTCCAAGGTTGTTTCCATCATAACCCATCTGAGTTAGAAATTTAAAACCAATACCATGAGTTTGTTTCTCAAATTCACTCAAGGAATTATCTACCTTTTGATGGGAAGAAAGAGAAAATGGTGATTCCCTTAGACTGCATCCCTCAGTGATAGATTGTGAATATATGGTAGAACATGGTCTGTTTGACATGATAGACTTCTCTTCGTCCTTTCAATCATCTTTCTGAATCTTTGCTAAAATTTTGTCCTTGGCTTGTGATTCAAGCTGCAACTTTTGCTTCTCATCCTCATAAAATCTCAGTAACCTTCTCAATTCAGAATTCTCTTCCTAAATCTGTGGTTATTCTCTTCAAGTTCCTGAAGTCTTTCTCACTTCAAAGATTTCTCCATTGTTGTCCTTTTGCAACTTGCTCTTCAAATTGCAAATCATGTCAAACCAGCTCTGATACCAAACTTGATCTGAAATGCACTGACTTGATTTGCAATTTTTTTTAAGAGTAAATGGACTTAAATTAAATTATAAATCTTAATGAACAATTGCAAAGGGGAAATTTAAGAAGATAAATAACAAAATCAAATATAGAAGACATATGCAAGTTGATAACGAAGTTCACCCACTGTAGGCTACGTCTCTGGGCCTGCTTCAACTGCGCAACCACTCCATTAATGATGTCAAATGCATAATTACATCAAATGGATCTCCAACCCACAACAAAATGTGTTTGGATTCTTTAGGAAGACTGCAACATGCTTAGAAACAACTTTCCCTTCTCTTTCTACAGTAAAAAAGGCTTGAAAATGACCGGTCCTTCAATTATACAGGAAAATACATCTGCATAATAATAAATTCCCCATAAAACGTTTAGATGACGAGCCATTGATATGCTGAAAAAATGGTTTTGGTATAATGAAAAAATACCTCCCACACTTGGGATGCCAAAAACTATGCCTAAAACCCACTTATCCAAAGTTCTATGCAAGAAATATCTTTGCAAATAAACACCATTACAAGAATTCTATTACAAATCCACTCATGTAGTGTAATGGTTAAATGCCTTGCTTATATAACAAGGGGTCGATGGATCAATTCCTTAGCCAATCAGATTTTATGGGATTAGGAATATATTTTAATAACCAATATGATATAATTTCATGCCATATAAAGTTGGCACAATTGTAATATTAATTGGTTGTTATATGGGAGGTGCAGGGTCAAGCTCATGCCCTACCCATTTGGAACTTACCATTGTAACAACAATACAAAATTAACCATGTTCGTTGGCTATCCAAACTCAACCGTTGGCGTATTGGTTATATGTGGTGGTGGTTGGTTGTATGGATAATTATATGGGTGAACGATTTGGCGAAGGTCGTAGGTTCCAATCCACGGACCCCCCATTTGGCATACTGTTATAACAACATAACCTTAAATAAAATATTTCGGCAATCCTTCATAATATTTGTTGGTGGAACATTGGTAAGGTCGTTGGTAAGGTCGTTGGTTCCTTGCGATTAGGTCAAAGGTTCGATTCCCATGCCCAACAATTCTGGAAATGATAAGGCCCTTTTGGGAAACTTGGGGTTGCCACATGGCAACCTCTGATTGGCCCACGTGGTGGCCTATACTGTGCATAGTCATTGCATATGTTAGTGCCACAATGGTCCCACGTCATCCTCTTGTACTACCACCTAACCTGTCGTACTGCTGCATAAGCACCCGTACAGTGCCACATGTCCTCCCACGTCAACATCCATATGCCCAACCAAGAAGCCACATCATCATTCATACAGTGCCATGTCATCATCAATATAGTTCACGTCAGGTCCGTACTACCATGTCATGGTCATTCTGCCACGTGTTATCCTTTGGTGATTTCACGTATCATCTTGTGATGATTCCACATGTCAGTCCTGCCAACCTTTTTCATTGTTTGGCCAAAACTTTAGAATGCGATAACTTTCTCATATGAGGTCCATTTGAGCCCATTCAAGTGTACTTCAAAATCTCTCATCAGGATCTTCAACATCAGTACAATTTCATCAGAATTTGAGAGCTTCAATTGTTCTCAGTCAAATATCCACCTAGATCAAACCTCCCCACAAAAAGAAACTTTTGCTCCACCAAAAGTCTACATACAAGGTTTGACTTGTCTCTCTTATTTGTACACTTTCAAAAGTATAAAATACTATGTTTCATATAAGTGATGTTATAACAGGTCATCACTTTTACAATTTACCCTTCCAGGGTCTCATACACAACATGTGAGGTTTACATCAATGGAAGCAAACATATTTGGAGTTGCATTACCCATTTCTTACCAAACTTGGCTAATGGATTCTCCTTTTTAGGTTGCTCCTTTTGGATTACTGGTGCTTGAACAACTCTTTCATCTCCCACCTATTTCTTCAAAGGTGCGTGCACAACTTTCTTTATTATTTCAGATAAAGTTGTGGATGAAGTTTCCAACATCTCTCAACCCAATGACCACTCATATTGAAACAAGTGCAATAATTCTTTGACCACAAGTCCTTCTTTCCATGCTCCACATTCAATCTTTGAGAGTGGTCTTTACGTCTTGCCTCCTTCTTGGTAGACATCACCTTCCTGCACAAGGAATTTCTCTTCAAACATTTGGCAACACAATGGTTGTGTAATCCACAAAAGAGACATAGATACTTATACCATAAACTAGGTTTCTCATTTCCATTCTTCTTATAATCAAAGAATACATTAGAATATTCCAGTCTATTATACCTTTCGTGGTGGTTCTTGTTGCAAGTTTGCGAGGAAGAAAATATATTTGCTCAGCCTTTAGGGTGTTCACCTCTCATTCGAGATGCCTTGCTTTCTTTATCACTCTCATGAAGTGATGTGCCTTTGGTTTGTATAAGAGATTTTTGTAATGGAATAGACCCTTCTCTTGAAGCATTTCTTGCTTCAATGTCCTTGGAGCATTCTTCAACTTCTCCTTTTCCATATCCTAAACTTGCATAGCAAGGTATTTCTACAACCTCTATGGGAGTAGTCATTCCTTGGCCAATAATTCCAAGACCCTTCCATCATAACCCATCTTAATTAGCAGTTTAAATCCAATACCATGAGTGTGTTTCTCAAATTCACTCAAGGATTTATCTACCTTTTGATGGGAAGAAAGAGAAAATGGTGACTCACTTAGACTGCATCCCTCAGTGATAGATTGTGAATATATGGTAGAACATGGTCTCTTTGACATGATAGACTTCTCTTCGTCCTTTCAGTCATCTTTGCTAAAATTTTGTCCTTGGCTTGCAATTCAAGTTGCAACTTTTGCTTCTCATCCTCATAAAATCTCAGTAACCTTCTCAATTCAGAATTCTCTTCCTAAATCTGTTGGTTATTCTCTTCAGGTTCCTGAAGTCTTTCTCACTTCAAATATTTATCCATTGTTGTCCTTTTGCAACTTGCTCTTCAAACTGCAAATCATGTCAAACCAACTTGTCCTTTTGAGCACTTTTGAGCAATTAATAATAATGATCCATTGGAAGCTGGACCAGGAGATGTAGCCCAAGAGAGGGGTGAACTCCTTTATCAATTGCCGTGTTTATGTGATTATGTTCATTGATTATGCTGCTG
>SNQJ01S0206172.1:0-16398 GCA_010110895.2 Picea sitchensis | reverse complement strand
TTCTTTCCACCTATCCATTGGCTTGGGGGTGGTATGGTGTAGTCATTCTATGATGAATATGATATTTTTGAAGGGTCGATTTAAAACCATGAGAGGTGAAAGGAGGTCCTCCATATGTGACTAATTCTCTAGGCACTCCAAATCTGACAAAGATATATTCAAATAAGAAATCTAGAACAACTTATTCAATATCTCTATGGAGTGATTTAGCCTCCACCCATTTGGTCATATAATCTGTGTAGACCAATATATAAACTTTTTGATTGGATGGAGGGTTAATGGGTCCTACAAAGTCTAAGGCCCATATTTCAAATGGTTCGAGTAATACCTCGGGGTTTAATGGCATTTCATCTCTATGATTAGGTTGACCCATTCTTTGACAGTTATCACAGGCTCGAACATATTTCTTTGCATATTTAAAAAGTGAGGGCTAATAATAACCCATCCTGAGAATTTTATGTGTCATTCTTTTATCAACAAAATGCCCTCCACAAGGGTCATCATGACAAGATTTTAGTAAATCATAAACCTCATCTTCTCTAATGCATCTTCGGATTTCTTGATCAATTCCTGTGTAGAAAAGACACCCACTTATCCAGCTATACCGAGCACTTTGTTGAATGATTTTTCTTTTCTCTCTGTGGGATACGTGTGGTGGTAACTGCCCTGCAACCAAATAATTAGCAATGTCTGCATACCATGGTGAGTGAGCAGATACTGCAAATAAATATTCATCAGGAAAGGAATCATCTACTAGAGTATTATCATTAGGTGTTAACCGAGAAAGAAAATCAGCAACTACATTTTCTTTTCCTGGTCGATCTACAATTGTAATATCAAATTCTTGTAATAATAGTAACCATCTGGTGACTCGAGAATTTGTGACAGATTTGTTCATTAAATATTTAATAGTTGAGTGATCAGTATGGACAAAAGTAGAATAGCCAGTGATTTAATGTCGGAATTTATTAATAGCATAGATAACTGCTAAAAATTCATTTTCGGTAACTGTATAGTTAAGTTCAGCAGGACTCATATTCTTGCTAATGAAGAAGATAGCATAAGGGAGATGATTTTCTTCTTGTCCCAAGACAACTCCTATTGCAGTATATGAAGCATCATAGGATATATGAAAGGGAAGTTCCCAGTCAGGTCCCCTTAGAATAGGAGTTGTAGATAACTGATGTTTGAGTGCATCAAATGCTTCCTAGCAAAGATTAGTCCACTTGAATTCAACATTTTTCATAAGTAACACAAACAAAGGAGAAGTTATTTTGGGATTTTTTTTTATAAATCTTCTATAGTATCCATCATGTCCTAAGAAACTTCTCACATCTGTTTGGGTTTTGGGAATAGGAAGGTTCTCAATGACTTGTATCTTGGATGGATCTACCTGAATTCCTTGAGATGAAATAAAATGTCCAAGTACCACTCCTTCACTTATCATCATATGACATTTTTCGATGCTTAAGGAGAGGTGGGCTTGTATACATTGGTTAAGTACTTTCTCAAGATTTTGTAGTGCTTCCTCAAAAGAGACACCATAAGAGGTAAAATCATCCATAAAAATTTCCATAGAGTCATTAATCATATCAGAAAAGATTCCTATAACTACTCTTTGAAAGGTTGTTGGTGCATTACATAGTCCAAATGGGAGGAATCTATAAGAAAAATTTCCCCAGGGGCTAGTAAAAGTGGTCTTATCTTGGTCTTGGGGTGCAATTTTGATCTGGTTATACCCACTAAAACCATCTAAGAAAGAGAAGAATTTCTTCCCTGAAAAACTTTCTAACACCTGATCAATGAATGGTAACAGAAACTGATCTTTTTGAGTGGACTTATTTAAGGCTCTATAATCTACGCACATTCTCCATTTCCCATTTTTATTAGGAACTATTACCAACGGGGAAACCCATTCACTGTCAAATATAGGATATATAAACCCTACATTAAGCAATTTTTGAAGTTCCTCTTTAAGAATTTCTCTTAAATTAGGGTTCATTCGTCGTTGAGATTGACAGATTGGTTGACAATATTCCTTGATATAGATACGATGAGTACATAATTCAGGAGAGATTCCCTTCATATCTGTATAGTCCCATGCGAATGCTTCCTTATGTTCAAAAAGTAACTTCATTAATTGATTTGTTTCAACAACTGTCAAGTTGGGGTTTATATTCAGTGTTTTTCCAGGTTCAATTTCTACTGGTATACTTTTAGAAGAGATGGTAGCTGATGTTTGAGGTAGGTCTTCAGAATTAAGCTTTTCCTGGGTATCTGACTCCAAAAGTGTAGCTAGTTGATTATGTGTTTCTGGAGTCACAGAGGAGGGTTCACAAATAAACTTATTAATTACTTCATCCTCAGTTGCATCTTTAAGGTTTAAAGCTTGTCCGATAGTCAAGATAGGTTGAGTAGTTTGATCATCATAGTCCACCCATAAGGAATTGTCATTATTAATCAAGGGTGTAGCGTGAGGGTAGAGAGTAAGATGTTTGGTATCATATCCATTGGAAATTGTCATTGAACCAGATCTACAGCTGATAAAGGCATCTGTTGTGGCTAACCAAGGCCTACCCAAAATTAGAGGATGACCCCCCAACTTTGTTTTAGGTTGTAATACCACAAAGTCAGCTGGATAATTCCAGGACTCAACTGAGATGATTAGGTCTTCAATAACTCCTTTCAGTTTGATTGTAGAATGGTCAACTAATTCTAGAATGGTTGGGGTATCTCTGATTCCATTCTTCAGTTGTAACAGTTGTGAATTTTCAAGAGTCATAATATTGATAGCAACGCCTAAGTCTACCAAAACTCGAGGAATTACTGTTTTTCCAATTTGCACTGTGATAGTAGGATGGACAGAATCACCATATTTAACTGGAGGAGCTTTACCCAAAATTAGTGCATACAAATCACCCATGACATGAACTATGAGGGGATCTTTAGTTTTCCTACCAGGTTTCTTAACAAAAATGTCTCCCATAGTTCTGGCATAAATTGGTACATCTCTTAGTGCTTGTAATAATGGAGTTTTGACGTAGAGATTTTGTAATTCCCCTAGAATATTGAGAGAAAGTGGCTCAAGAGTTTTAGTCAAAGCTAAACACTCAAGGAATTGTGGTTCTGCTGTTTCAGCAACAATATTTGAGGATGGTTGTACCTCTTCAAGTGAATCATTCTTTTTTTATTTCTTCTTTATCGGAATCAGAAGAGGTAACATCATCAATGATAGGTTCTACTATTTTCCCAGATCGTAAATGAATATCATTGCATTATGCAGGGAAAACATAAAGTATAGGTTGGTTTTGAATATCAATACACTGTACAGACTTATTATTGGGGTTAGGGTTAGGTTGTATAGGTAGTTGGAGCCGCATCATTTGATTATTCGGTGGAGCACTTGATGGTAAAGGGAGTGGTTGCTGAAATTATGATTGAAATTGAGGAAATTGATTTAGAAACGGGGGTTGTTGACCTCTCCAATTTGGATTCCATTGGTTAAGGTAAGGTTGTTGTTGTGAAGGCCAAGGTGTCCATATTGTTGGGTCTACAAAGGGAGGGTTTGTTTTTTTCATGGGTGGGTAATTCATTTGATTGAAGAGTGGGTAGTACATTTGGTTAAAGGGAGGGTAATTTGCTTGACTAAAAGAAGGATAATTATTCCAACGATTAGAAGATGTAAATGTCATATTAGGATACATACCTTGTCCCCATGGTTTCCATTGCCTTCTTTGTGTCAACAGATAGACAACTTCAACTTCTTCATCGATTGGTTGTAATGTTGCTTTGATTCCTGGTAAAGAAGGGCATTATTGAGTTTCATGATCCTTATCACAAAGGGTACAAATTGGCATTTTGTCCAATGGGCATTCCCTTAGTGGGTTCTTTTCTCTACTTTTGGAACAAAAGATGGACAGAGCCTCTTCTTCTTCAACTTGTGTCTTTTTAATCTGCAAGGTGTCAATTTGTGAAGCAAACAAACTTAACATTTCAGTTTTAAAATCTTCAAGTAAATTACCTATTTCGGCTCTTGTTGCTCCTCCACTGGCTGATTTTTGAACTCTTGAAAATGTGGTATCCCAACTGTTTGATCTATTCCTTGCATCTCCTCTTGAACATCTTTTATAGAGGTTAACAATTTCATCATATGATTCTTTAGATATGTCCCCTTTACCAAGCATATTCAGCATATCTAGACAGTCATCCCCTACTCCTTTTAATAATATTGTTTTAAGAATATCTTTACTTACATCGGGGTGACTGGATCTTTGTAGATTATACTATAGCCTTTCCACAAAGTCCTCCAGATTTTCATCCTCTTTCTGTATCATCTTGAATAGTTCCTCACTTTTTTCTCTTGTTCGGCAATAGTCTTGATATTTGTGCAGAAATTTATGTTTCATCTGATCCCATGTTGTGATTACATGACCTCCAAGACTCATGAACCATCTTAATGCATTTCCCTTTAATGTTGCTGGAAATAGCTTTAATTTTTTAGCATTGGTAATGTAATCATAACTTCTGCATAATATATCAAACTCGAAAAGGAATTCATCAGGATATTTAGAAGATAAACCATGAAAGTTAGGTAAAGCTGAAAGTGGAATATTCTTCATAGGAGCTACTCCTCTAGTGTTGATGGGCGAAATCGACCTTCCGTCAACTGAGAGAGTGGAACCAGTCCAGGGTTGTCTAATAACCCAAGTCGTTTGGGATGAACCACCGTGACGGGTTTAACGGCTCCGTTAGCCGATCTAAGGTCCTAAGAAAACAAAAACAAAACTAATATAAACTTACTAATCTAACTAAAACTAAATAAAACAAACTAACTAACTAATCTAACTAAAAACAAATAAAACTAACTAATAAACTAATCTAACTAAAACTAACTATTAAACTAAACTAATTATTAAAAAAAACTAAACTAATCTAACTAACTATATATTTACAATCTACTAACTAATACTATACTAACTCTAACTAATTAACTATCTAACTACTAACTGCAATATAACTTATTCACAAAATGTACAATATCTACAATTTACAAATTTGAATAAAACCTGAAAAACTCATTTATGTTCTGCCCTAAGACAGTGAAAGATATTTTTGTTGATTTTACAATTTTATGAACAAGAAATAAAACAGAAATCTAACTAAACTAAACTACTAATATATTAATTCTAATTACTAATCTAAACTAAAACATATATCTAACTATACTACTAATAAATATACTAAACAAACTAATAAAAATAAATAACAAACTGACTTGGAAACGCTCCAGATTTGTCCTGTGTATCATGATTGTTCTAGCAGATCGGAGGAAGGAAACTCGCACTGAATAATCCAGAAGCTTCTCGTAAACGATAGCTGCAATGCTCTTCAAGTTTTTTTACAGGACAAACAAGACATAAAAATCACAACAATCATATGATTTATAAATCTCTACAATTAGATAAACCTGTATGCAAATACTTATACAAAATAATTCAATTGATGAAGAAGAGAAATCTGTCATCCATAAACTGAATCAAGTAATTGTTGTGTTTTTTAAATTAGTGAAAGAAATCAGACATGGATCACATTAATTCAATCATATCATTCTTCAAAAGACCATGATAGCTAAAGTAGTCACTAATCAAATGCAAATTGACGCGCATAAACATGAAACAAAAGATTGATATTATGAAAGCGAAAGCTGTAGCAGAACATCAACTTCTGTCTCAGTTTGTATTAAAAATACATAGCATGGTTCTCCCACAAGTGAGGATGATCCTTATTACAAAAACAATAAGTATTTATAAGTTTTTCCACAGGGTAAAACCTCCCTGTGGAAGTTATAAAACTGTTTACATAAAATCTGGGAAGATATCCCAAGTTCAACTAAACTAGGAAACTAAAATAAAAGTAAAACATCCAAATATCCTCTAAACTGTCCATCAAATCCCAAGCAATTCGAATTCACCTGAAAAGGGTAAAAAATAAACAAGTTAGAAGGATATTTTATTAACAAAATGATAAAAATCTAATTCTATAGACTAGCTACAGAATCATGCGATTTTGTAGCTAGTCTAAAGAAGATACAGAATCAACATTGAAATTAATCGAAAATCTTTTAAAGAATTCAATTTGATTGACATCCAATAATTATTTGAAAATGAATCATAAATTGAAATCGTTATTCCATTATGAAATCAAACAGGATGCAAATCAATTAAATGACTACAGAGATAGGCATACTCTGTTTTGTTTTTGTTACCACAAAATCGGGTCAACGGAATCATAATCGAACAACAATGCAATCGTTTCACAATGAATCAAATTCAACAGTTCTGAAATCGTTTCATATCCAATGCAATCAATACAATTAAAACAAGTTTTATGCAATTGTTATGCCATCTCATCAAAAGGTAACACAATTGAATCTAAACAAAATCATGTTCGAATTGTTATAACTATATTGATATAACAAACAATTCATGCCATGAGCGAACTAAACCAATACTGGCGTGTAACTGTCCACAAACGAAATCATAATGAGATCGATCAGTTGGTAACAGGGTTCACAAGAATTATCCAATCGTTTGTTTTTAGCAAACTGGGAAAACAAGATAGATCTGCTTTGATTAAAAATTATTTGTTTCAAATGCATTATAACCGGATTTGATGAAGATAACAATTATTGATCAATTCGTTTGCAAACTAAAAACAAACAGAACATCTTTCACGATGTGAATCTAACTCCTGAAAGCGATCGAACCAACCAAAAATAGAAATCAATCCATTTAAGCGAATCAACAACGAGGACTTTAACATAATCATCATGAATCGAAACTATCCCACGATTCGGGCATGCATATTATTTGCAGAGGCTTAAGTGAGAGCACTGTTTGCGTAAAAACAGAGTCGTTCTTCTCAAATTGGAAACGGTCAGAATTGTATGTGAGAGTTGAAAATCATATGACAACCAATGTAACAACCAAACTCATAAAATCGTTCAACGATCAAAACATACAAATCAAATCAAAACGTGATTGTATTCCAAATCTAGCATGCAAATTTCTTGTTCGGATTGAATCGAAAGAAAATCAACAATTTCGTTAACTCAATCAGGCAAGCCAACCAATCAAATCCAGACGAATATCAATCAAATCCGAATGAAAATCTATCGATAGCTATACTGGGAATGACCAAATCATATATCAAATCGAAATTTTCTTTTTATTCGAAGAAAAACTATATATAGGATGCACATATTATAACAGATCCATTCAAAATGTAAACAGAGCTATTCGAAACAGAATTCAAATCGTTATATCAACCTGTTCACTCACACAACTAAAATGATATTAAAATCCATACCTGTATAGCGACGAGACGGATTGATCATGCCAATTTGGAGTTGATAACTGCCGTATCCGATTCAACGTTTTTGAAAAGGATCGAGCCTGTTGTCTTTTGTTTCTTATCAATTGCTTGGAGCTAGTTTCTTTGATTGGACAACACTTCAATTTGATCTTCCAGCGATTGAATTTTTGATTGGAGTATGGAAACATCAATGTAGTATCGTTCCAACCATAAATCGCATTGGTCATAGGAAGGTTGCCTGGGTTTCATAAGAGCAGGCGAGGGTTTGGACATGTGGCTGAGGGTTTCGTTAGGCAATTTAATACCAGGGTAGCTAGGGTTATTCCTTAGACAAGGGGGAATATTCGTCACGAAATCATAAGGTGGTTCGGGGCATAAACCCTGCGAGTAAGGGTACTCACTGGCTAGGGAACGCTCTATGTCAGAATCGAAATCCTCACTTAGGACGATAGGGTTTGACCCAACAGAGGGTTTAGGTTTGTTCCTGGCCATTCTCGAAATGAGACGGGCGTTCCTTTTTCCTTTGGCATTAGCAGTAGGGTTTTCCTTGGGATTTTTGCTCGCAGGCTTCTTAATAGTCTCAAACTTCTCAGTTATAGCGTCGGGTAAGTCAACCTTAGGGTCGGTCAAGGGTTTAGGAGAGGGTAATAGGATATGTAAGGGCACAGATGGCTCGACCTTGGTTTCACTCACCACAAGTTTGTCACCCTGTACAGGGTCTGTGTCATCGAAACCATTACGAGCTATGAAATCTCTCCAACTATCATCGTGCAAACCCAAATGATAAATGATGATGAGTTTAATGAGTCCATGGTGGAACAGGCTGCTGTCAGCCTTCTGCCTTTTAAACTTTTTCGAAATTTTATACAGGCTACGATGAAAATAAAAGGGCATATTCAATGAGTATCCCATAAAACTCATTAACAAACGCAGGTGGTATAGAAAGACGAGTCTGTATCGACCTTCACAGGTCACGAATTGCTTGACTACCATCAAAGTATCGTTCCATCGTGGTTTAAGTGAAGAGATGGGCATATCTCTGTCATAAGAGGTGACTTTACGCGAGAGACACAACAATGTCCATGGCACTTCCTTGACCTTACAATTCTTAAACCAAGGTTGTCCCGAGGTAGGTAACCCTGTAGCAGAACTGATAAATTGTTCATCGATCTCCAACTGTATGTCGCCCACCTTGGCTCTACAGCCATCAAACATCATGGAAAATTGTCGTGCCACACAGAGATTAAAACCCTCAAATCATTGCACAAAGGTGAGCCATCCATTTTCCTCCAGGTCTTTGCGGGCATTGTCAAACATTAACAGGGCTTGGTTGTCGTTTGGCTCGATTCGCACGACTGGTACCATGGAGCCGAGCACATGGTAAGCCGAGGGTTTGGATCACAACCACACAGGATAAGAGTGCACGAAGGTTTCCCGAGCTAACAGAGGTAAACGGTGAATAAGGGATAGGCATAAATGCCATCGTACGAAGGTGGTGGAGCTTATCTCTGCCATGCATAAGAGTTATTACGCAAGTACAACCGCCAGTTTACATAGTTGTTCTACCCATTATAGCATAGCACAACAATTATGTGAATTAGCCAACCAACGAATCAAATGGTAAGTGTATAAAACAATGCGTTATCAATGTTGTACCAAATTTTTGAACCATCGATAATTTGAAACCAAAACCAAATATTTTAACCATGCACCAATGTATCAACTCGTATTGATAGTTTAACCAATGTGCTGATAGGTTTTGTATAATCAACATACCAATAGTTATGAAAACATAAACATAGGTATTAAATAAAAAAGATATATATATGAAAGATTTAATCATAACCACTATGTATTTTCATGAAACCAATGGTCAAATAGTTAAATCCATATGTCAATGCATTACAAACTCACTGAAACCAAGTCACAATCAATCGAAGTATGAGTACCGATCAAAGGATCTTTCCAGCTGCACAACGATAGGTGAAATGTGAGCGCAATAGGCATATTGACAAGGATAGCGACAGTTCAAACAATGATTTCAATGCAACTTCGAAAGACCAATGTTTTCACGCTTACAGTCGTGAAAACAAAATGAAGATAAGTGTGCAAATGTCGCAAAAATAAAAGTGTCGTTTATTTGAAAATTGCGACGAAAAACTGATGTTTGCAAAACATTGGTGTAGGCAACTTATAAGACAATAGAAAAAAGTGAATTGGCTGCCAACAATGGCAACACACTAGTAGAAGCAGTTATCTCTGTCAAAAGAAACAAATTCAGATTAGGACAACAAAGAAAATTTCAACTCAAAAATAACAACCAGAAAATCGTATAAACATCATTATTAACCATCTTTTCCAGCAGTGTTTTTAAAAGACGAAAACTGATAACAATCTTAAGATCAACAAGTCACGATATTAAAGATAAAATCTTCAATACTATTGGCATAGCCACTGCTGCTAGCAGGCGTCCATAGCCTTGACAGGGTTGCCTTTTAACCCACTCTGATATCTGTATCCTGCCAAGAAGTTCTGGATCAGAATAAAGGACATTAAAGAGGTTTCTTTTTTGCAAATTTTCATATACCCGACATTGCTTCGTTTCCAGCAAGCTTGTTCAGTACCCTGACGAAGTTGCCTTGGCGCCATGCATGCATTTACCCGCTGCCAGCAGACCTGTTCAGTATCCCGGTGGGATTACAAGCACTTCCCACAACTCTTATTAATAATTTATTTTGTTTTGTTTTTCATAGATATATAGCTGAGCGGGGTGACGCTGAAAATCATGACATTTTAACATATTTTTTCAGACCTCATCAGAATTTTTTAGAACTGTCCTTTATTTAGATCCAGAGATGTTTTATTTACAAAAAAAAACTTCCTAAGACAAGGAGACATCTTCTGAGTCATTCCTTTATGGAAAAGGGACAGCGTAAAAAGATAATAGATGATCATGACGAACTTTACTTAGAGATCGAAATCGGTAAACTTCTTTCAAACAACAGACTTTTCCAACATAGATATATATTTCATAAATATACCATTGATGTTTGTACAAATTTTCAGAAGTTATTTTAGCGAAGGAAATTTCTATTGTCTTTTTCTGAATAGTTCGGTGTACAGGTATGTGTATGTCCAAAAACACAAACTGATAAATTCAAGGAAAAATAAAAAACAGAAAGCAAACTAAAACGCAAACGAAAACAAAATATGTACATAATATACAAGGGTAGTTATCAAGCAAAGTATCTTTTCAGGGCTTGGCCATTCACCGGATAGGTGTCAAGCTGCCCTTCAAGACTCTGCAATCGAAAAGAGTTGGGACCCAACTTTTCAGCAATTAAAAAATGTCCAAGCCATAAGTTTTGAAATTTTGTGTGCTCTCCCTTTCCCTCGTGTGGTTTGTCCCACTTCAAGTCGAGATCACCTACTTCAAAATTCCTATCAGAAGCAGAATTAGAATCGAACCAGCTTTTAATTAATTGTTGATGTTGATCTAATTTGCGCTTAGCTTGGGCTCTTACCTCTTCTAGCTTCATCAAAGCGTTAATTCGGTTTTCTAGGGGGGGACAATCTTCTTCTTGAACTTTCTGTGACAATTGTAGCGAAGGAAGAAGAATGTGAGGTGGCAGAATTGCTTCTCTACCATAAACGAGAAAAAAGGGGGAGTTACCTACAACATCTTTTGGGGTTACCCTATCAGCCCATAGCGCATTTAACAGTGCATTCTGCCAATTATTGTGATTTTCAACCACCATTCTCTTGATGATTTTGATCAGGTTTTTGTTTGTTGATTCTACCAATCCGTTGCCCTGGGGGTAATAACTAGCAGAATACTTCAGCTTAATTTCTTTTTCCAAAGAGAACTCGCTCATCTCAAGAGAGGAAAAGTAAGAAGCATTATCGAAAACTAAACAGTCAGGGATACCGAAACGAGTGATAGTATTCGAATTTAGAAAGGCAATTACCTGACTGGTGTTGACAATTCTTAGCGCAACAGCTTCAGACCATCGTGTAAAGTAATCTGTGGATGTCACAATAAAATTGTGTTGTTTCGAGGAAGGAGGGTTGATTGGACCTATGATATCAAGGCCCCACTGCTGAAAAGGAGAATCTACTATGATGGGCTGCAGCGCAAAGGCTGGTTTTTGTAACCGCCCTGACGCTTTCTGACAGATGATACATTTACGACACAAGGCATGGGCGTCTATATAAAGAGTAGGCCAGTAATAACCAGCTCTTAGAACCTTATGAGCAGTGGTGTCACCACCAAAGTGACCACCAGCTTCTCCTGCATGAAACTCTAGAAAGAATTTTTCTTCTTTGTCCTTTTCGAGACAACGCATCAGTACACTGTCAAAGCTTTGGCGAAACAGGATACCATTAACCAGATGAAAGGAGGCAGACTTTAGTCTTAACGCTCTTCTTTTTGCAGGGTCAAGGTGATGTTAGGACCACACAATGTACCTTTTTGCCTATACTTTTTGCCACTATTATACTCTTGATCACCCATATTTAAACTCATACTACCACTTTACCTGACCATTCCAAAGGTATACAATGTCCCTTCTCATAACTATATGTTTAATCTGTTTTGCATAATACTTTACATCACTCTCGTACTTAACCATTGATTAGAAATGTATAAGTGTTCAAACTACAGATTAGCATTTGAAGCCTGTTGATGAAACACAAAACTGTTACACAGTCCAAGGTCACAGATGCTAAAACACAGAGCTGTTACACAGTCCAAGGTCATAGATGCTGAAACACAGAGTTGTTACATAGTCCAGAGTCACAGACGCTGAAACACAGAGTTGTTACACAGTCCAGAGCTGTAGATGTTGAAACACAGAGGAAACCGCCAGGACCGACGATGTTGAAACACAGAAGAAACCGCCAAGATCGACGATGCTGAAACACAAAGGAAACTGTTACAGTCAGCGGTCAACAAGCACCAACCGTCGCTCCTACATGAGAATGCTGACACAATCGAGAGCACAATTCCCGTGGCTGAATCAGCCCATGATTCACTATGCTGAAACAACTTCAACAGCAACAAGAAGAAGTTGTTACTCCAACCATAACAACAATGCCTCATTCAGCACTTGTAATAACATTCTGTTGCGCGAGACTAGGACATCCTATTCTGGTTTAGAAAGTAGATCCGACTAAAGATAGGACTCAGATACACATTGTAATTTTTGATCAACTGTATTGAAGGGGTTCCCTCTTTAAATAAGAGGAAATCGTCATTCGAGGGATCCAAGTTTTAGGTATTGAGAAAAGCTTCAGAGAGAGGGACGTACTTCAATTCCAGATTGTAATATGGTATTTTGATAGATGAATAAAAGACTTCTTTGAGTATCCTTCTCTAGCTTTCTCGTTTCAGGGGAATCTTGTGAGAAGGGAGGGCCCACCTTCTTCACAAGATTCACCCGTTAGTTTTAGAGTGTGTTAGTACAATTTCTGTTTATGCTTTGATTAACTTTTGTCTGCTGAAACACTACTTTTAATGAATTCTGCTTTGCTGAAACACTACTAAACTCTGTCTTGTTAAGAAATTTAGTTTATTTTCACAAAGTTTATAATCATTTTTAGTAGCAATATTGTGTGATGATTTTCTGCAAGTGTGTTAGCCAGAGACTGGATTAAGGGTTCCTGCTCAGAAAGGAAGGGATCCGCATATCCTGCTCTCTGTAGATTTCAATTACTTTTGCAAGTGTGTTATCCAGAGACTGGGTTAAGGGTTCCTGCTCAGAAAGGAAGGGATCAGCATATCCTGTTCTCTGTAGATTTCAATTACTTTTGCAAGTGTGTTAGCCAGAGACTGGATTAAGGGTTCCTACTCAGAAAGGAAGGGATCAATATATCCTGTTTTCTGTAGATTTCAATTACTTTTGCAAGTGTGTTAGCCAGAGACTGGGTTAAGGGTTCCTGCTCAGAAAGGAAGGGATCAACATATCCTTTTCTCTATAGATTTCAATTACTTTTGCAAGTGTGTTATCTAGAGAATGGGTTAAGGGTTCCTGCTCAGAAAGGAAGGGATCAACATATCCTATTCTCTGTAGATTTCAATCATTTCTGCAAGCATGTTAGTCAGAGACTGGGTTAAGGGTTCCTGCTCAGAAAGGAAGGGATCAGAAGATCTTGTTCTCTGTAGATTTCAGTTATTCTTCACAAGTTTGCTAATCAGAAATAGGGCTTAAGGTTCCTGCTTAGAAAGGAAGGAATTGGATGACCCTGTTCTCTGCTAGATAGAGTTAGCTTTCTCTGCATTGTTGTTTCCATGAAAGTGTGTTCATCAGAATTAAGGTGCTGAAGTTCTGTTTGAGAGTAAGGGTCCTGTTCTCTCGTTACAGAACAGTTATTCTTTCCTGTTGTAATTGTTATTTTAATGTAATCCAGGATTCTTTAGATTCATCTTTACAGATCTACAATAGGTAGGTTGCTTTCCTGTAATTCAAGACAACACTTCAGTTCATTCAAGGCAAGTGTGATTAATATAGTTTCCTTTACTACAACTCTAAGTTGCTTTTTGGATTGAGCATATATAGTGTGTGGTTATCTTTGAGATAAACAGACTTGCCTGGGTTGATAATTTATGTAGCACTTGATTGTTTGAGTTAATTAAGAAATTATAGTGACCAACAATTTGGCTCCGTTGTCGGGGAAGATAGTTATAGATTTCAAAAGAACTTATGATTTCTTTTCCTTAGATAAAAAGATTTCATGAAAGACCCCAAATATACTGACCCTACAGGTGGCAAGGGAAAAGGAAAAGGAGGAAGAAAGACTTACATTGACGAGATCTTATCAAAGTCTGAATTTGTTGCTCAACGACCAAACCTTCGAAAACAAAAGTCTCAGCCTTCATTTCAAGCAATTTTTGGAACAGGGAAAGAAGTTTGGAGTCCTGAGACAGTCCAGAAGCCAGCAGGAAACATTGAGGACAGAGAAAGCGCAGCAGGGGATCAGACATAAAACATGGATGAGTACAATGAATAATTTCATCACGAAGAACATGCAGGTCCTGAAGAAGAGGTAAATGATGAAAAATCTTTCTCTACATTAGGATTTCCCATTGGCGATCTCCCTAGAGGAGTAGCCCCCATGAAAAATATTCCACTCTCAGCATTACCTAATTTTCATGGTTTATCTTCAGAGCATCCTGATGAATTTCTTTTTGAGTTTGATATATTATGCAGAAGTTATGATTACGTTTCTAATGCTCAAAAACTAAAGTTATTTCCAGCAACACTAAAAGGGAATGCACTAAGATGGTTTATGAGTCTTGGAAGCCATGTAATCACAACATGGGACCAAATGAAACAGAAATTACTGAACAAATATCAGGACTACTTCCGAACGAGGGAAAAGAAGGAGGATCTATTTAAGATGATGCATAAAGAAGACGAGAATCTAGAGGACTTTGTAGAAATGCTACAATACAATCTACGAAGATCCAGTCACCCCAATGTAAGTAAAGACATTCTTAAAACTATATTATTAAAAGGGGTAAGGGATGACTCTCTGGATATGCTAAATATGCTTGGGAAAGGGGACATATCTAAGGAATCATACGATGAAATTGTGAATTTATGCAAAATATGTTCAAGAGGAGCTTCAAGAAATAGATCAAATAGCAGGGACACCACATTTTCAAGAGTCCAAAAATCATCTAGTGGGGGAGCAACAAGAGCCGAGATAGGTAATTTACTTGAAGGTTTTAAAACTAAAATGTTAAGATCTTTTGCCTCACAAATGGATACCCTGAAGATTAAGAAAACGCAAGAAGAAACAGAAGCAACCTTGTCCATCTTTTGTTCTCAGTGCAGAGATAAGCACCCATGAAGAGAATGTCCACTGGACAAAAATCCAATCTGCACTATCTGTGATAAAGATCATGATACCCAAAATTGTCCATCTTTACTAGGGATCAAGGCAGCATTACAACCAATGGACGAAGAAGCTGAAGCTGTCTATCTGATGACACAAAGGAGGAAATGGCAACCCCGAGGACAAGGTATGAATCCTAACATGCCATTTGCATCTTCTAATCGTTGGAATAATTATTCTTCTTTCAATCAAATGAGTTACCCCTACAATCAAATGCAATACAATAATCAAATGAATTACCCATCCATGCAACAAACTTACCCACCCATGCAGCAAACTTACCCACCCATGTAGCAAAATAACCCACCCTTTGTTGATCCCTCAATGTGGACCCCTTGGCCTCCACAACAACAACAACCATATCAGAACCAATGGAATCAAAATTGGAGAGGACAACAACCCCCCTTTCAAAATCAATTACCTCAACCTCAATTCTTGCAACCACTTTCCTTACCAGCTGGCACTTCCCCAAACAACCAAACGATAAGACCCCAGCTACCTGTACAACCTACCCCCAACCCAAATAATAAAGCTATGCAGTGCATTGATATTTATAACCAGCCTACACTTTCTCTTCTCCCTTCACAATGCAACAATATTCATCTACGATCTGGGAGAATAGTGGAACCTACCATAGTTGATGTTACCTCTTCTGATAAAGAGGAAACAAAAGAGCATGATGTACTTGAAAAGGTACAATCATCCTCTAACAATGTTGCTGAAACAACAACACCACCATTTCCTGAGCGTTTAGCCTGAACTAAAATGCCTGAACCACTAGCCTTTAATCTTCTAGGGGAATTACAAAATTTATATGTCAAAATTCCTCTACTACAAGCACTTCGAAATGTACCAATCTATGCTAGGACAATGTGAGATATTTGTGTTAAAAAGCCTGGTAGGAAAACTAAGGATCCCCTTATAGTCCATGTTATGGGAGACCTGTCTGCACTAATGTCAGGTAAAAATCCCCCAGTTAAATATGGTGATCATGGCCACCCTATCGTTATAGTACAAGTAGGAAAAACGATAATCCCTCGAGTCCTGGTAGACCTAGGTGCAACCATCAATATCATGACTTTGGAAACCTTACAACTGCTACAATTACAAAATGAAGTCAGAGAT
>SNQJ01S0206170.1:6181-22579 GCA_010110895.2 Picea sitchensis | reverse complement strand
CTAGGGATAACTAGGAGATCATGTCTCGAGGCCCACATGGTCCTAGACATGGAGTACCGAGAGCAGGAGCGACTTGAGCATGGCCCTGGAGGGCCCATCTTTCTTCTTCTCAGCCAACTTTGTCTTGTCAGCAGTACCAGCTTCCATCACTACCGGCCTGGGCTTTCATCAGAGAGGAATCTTTCTCCATGAGGTAATTGGTCCGAAGTATCATGGTATGTGTCGTATTTGATCATTATAACCTTCTTATGTATGCATTACGTTCCTTTCATTTCGGATGACTGCTTGGATATTACACTAATCCTTTTGACCATTGTTGGGGTGATTGATGGGGAAACTTAGTAAGCCGGTATTAATGGGTTTTTGTTAGCCACCAAAGGGGGTTTGCAGAGCCATCGTCCGTTTCCACCATATTATCACTTTTTCATCTTATACACGCTCATCCATCCCACTCCCCTAGTCTGGCCATTAGGATGAACTTCCAGGGTACATCTTGTCTTGTGGGAAGAAGGGGATAAAGGCCCAGGAGGTAAAAGCAGCTGGTAAAAGATAAAATCCATAGGAAAATAAAACCTAGAGATGTTTCGCTCAGGGGATCCCCGAGAAGGCAATAAAAAGCCTCTCGATAAGAAACTAAGGGACCCTAAGAAAAATGAAATAAATAAATGCAAGACCTAACCAAGAGGATGGGAGGTCTCATCACGAGCCAACCCATTATGTTCATAAGTATTTAGCGGTATGACATTACCACTATATGGTCACCAAACCGGGGCGGTGACCTCTTGGTGGCATAGCCAAAGAAAGGGGGTCTCATCACGAATAACCCTCTCATTTCTGAAGATACTAGTGGGTATGTCATTTCACGGCCACCAAGCCAAGGCGTGTCCTCTTCGTCGAACTTGTATTAAAATGCAAATAAAGAAAGATAAAGGCAATAAGGGCTTGGAAAATGCATCCATGATGGGTACAAATCACATCCTACAAAGGCACCCACAAACAAAAACCTACCCCTTGTCTTACTATGAATGGACATCCATAAAAACCATATCACCACATTACACATGGCTTGAATGATCCTTTGAGGAAACTCTCCATTTCACAATTATTAGCCCAATGGGTGGTGTTGTTGGTTCTTATAGCCTTATAGTGTAGTGCGTGTAATGTCTTTGAGCTATTGGATGGTGTTGGGTTTTCATGCGTATGTTTGATAAATATAATGATGAGATATGATTTACATTGCTATGATGTCTAGGGCCGATGAGCCCACAGGCGTAGTCTTTGGTGTGGAGGACCATGCCCGACGGGCGGGTACAGGTCCGGTGCACATGGGGAGATGGTGCTTCAGGACCTCCATGGGGTACGAAGAGTCCATCAGGTGGTTACTGGGATGGAAGAGGCAAGAAAGAGTTGTGACGAGCCCTTGCATAGAGAAGAGGAAGGATGCCTTCATCAGGACGTTTTGGCGTCCTATCCATCAAGGTCATCTTCCCATCTGCAAGGGGTTGATGGGACGTTGACCTAGATGGATTGGACACCACCAGGGCTAGATAGACGCTTTCTGGAGTAGGAGAGCGTGTTGAACTTGTTTGGCACACTCGGCAGTTCGCGAGAATACAGGGAATAGCGATGCAGGTTCTGGGATGATGATTTTTTTTTCCCTAAAGGTGCCAGCGTCTCCCTTAAAGGGGCCTGACGTCTCCATTATTAGCTCATTTTTGGCATTTTAGCATGTAAAGTGACAAATTAATTGAAATAATGTAATGTCGATAGCAATAAATTTTGTTGACCTATTTTGTAAATTAAAGGTCATGAGATCATATAAATGGAGGGCGTTGCCTCTTCATTTTAACATATAACACACTTTGCTCTCTTGGAGAGATATCTTCCTAATTACTTTTGTCTTGGTTTCTTCTCTTTTGGGTGGGCACAACTTCTTGGAGGACTATTTTGGCAAAAGTGGAACTGCTTTTATCATTGGAAGGTTTACAACTAGGGAGATGATTAATGTTTCTTCCTTGAAATTAGCCAGTGTTTTATCTTCAAAACTTCTTGGGTGAATGGTTGTGGATTAAATATCTTGCATACATTGTCATAATTTGCTTAATCATTAAACCCAGGAGCCGACACACAAGTGGGTTGTGGCTTTATGTCCCCATGGTAGAAACTTATGGCCATTTGATTTGAGGAGTCTTAGCCCTAGCCATAGCTTCACTAGATTTCCTCTTATCTTGGAGTTAGTTTTAGAGCACAAATTGAAGAAAGAAGTCCTAGGCTAATTTAGTTTACACCTAGGGTTTATATACAGGGTTTTGAAAAACCTTGTATGTAAGCAACACTTTTCAACCCTAGGTTTGTGTTTGTAAGCTAGCCATTTTCAAAGAAGTCTTAAGGAGAGAAGAGGAAGCTTTGGAGGCCACAGCCTTAGCTACACCTAGGTAGTCTTTCCCTTCTTAGGGTTTTGGGTTGTTGGCCTTGCCATGTAACACCATCAAACCCTAACTCTCTTGTCCTTAAGTTTAAGTTTCTCCTAAACCATTAGTCTCACTTCAAATTGTCCATTGACAAGGCACTAGTCTAGAAGTAATCTTGAGCTTGTTCATGTTTCAAATCTCTCTCAAACACCTTTTGCTTGAAAACCCTAACTAACCTAAGCGTCTAACCCTAGCATATTTACCCCAACCCTAACCCTAGAGGTGGCGTCTAACCTATTCCAACTCTTGTTTGCTCTAAAGTTGCGACCAAGTCTCCTCTAGGTAGCCATAGAGGCATTGAACTTTTTCCTTTGTTAAATTTGCAAACGTTGCCTTTTTGGCCTTTCTAACCAATCATTTGGGGCTGACATCATAGTATTTACAACAAACTTATATAGGTGGCGTCACATTACTTTGATCCTTTGCTTAACACAGCGTTGTGACTTTCCTCACCTCATTTGATAGACATTGAGTTAGTAATTGCATTTATAAGCTTATTGAAGAAAATGTTTTACTCTTTGTCTTCATTTGACCTATTGATTAGTGCTTGGCGTCCATCCATAGCAACAACATTATAGGTGTATTAGCAACATCATTTATATGAGGTGATTTGAGATATTTATTGCATTGTGATATAATATAGGATTTAATTGTGAACATTGAACGCTCATTATCTAACAATTCATCCTAATAGCTCAAAGACATTACCAGACCCACTATACAAGGCTACAAGGCAACCAACAAGAGACCACCTATTAGGCTAATACTCCTGGAAATGGAAGTTTCCTCAAAGGGATCATTCAAGCCATGTGTGAAATGTGGTGATATGGTTTTGGGGATGTCGGTCATATTATTAGGACCAAAGTGGTGTTGATACGTGGGTGCCTTTGTGGGAAGCAGTACCCATCATGGATACATTTTTTCCAAGCCCTTATTGCCTTATCTTTTTTTTATTTGCATTTTACTACAAACCTTGGCAGAGGGACAGCGCCTTGGCTTGGTGGCCAGAGGTGACATCGTTACCCACTAGTATCTTAGCGGAAATGAGGGAAATTGTTGGCTCGTGATGAGACCCTCCTTTCTTTGGCCATGCAACTAAAGGTCCAGCATACAGTTTGGTGACAGGATAGTGTAATGTCATGCCATGAAATACCCATAGACATAATGGGCGGCTTGATGAGACCTCCCATCCCTCTTGGTTGGAGTCTTGCATTTATTTATTTCATTTTTCTTAGGGTCCATAGTTTCTTATCGAGAGGATTTTTATTGCCTTCACCGGGGGGATCCCACAGTGACATCTCTAGGTTTTATTTTCCCACCATGGATTTTATATTTTATCAGCTGCTTTTACCTCACCGGGCCTTTTAGCCCCTTCTTCCCCACAAGACAGATGGCACCACGGAAGGTCATCCTAATGGCGGAACTAGGGGAGTGGGATGAATGGCGGGTATAAGATGAAAAAGTGATAATATGGTGGGAGCAGTTGATGGCTACGCAAACCCCTTTGGTGGCTAACAAAACCCATGAATCTGGAAGCACTAAGTTGCCCCATCCAATCACCCCAACAATGGTCAAGTGGATTAGTGTAAGATCCAGGTCATCCGAAATGAAAGGAACCTAATGCATACATAGAGGTTATAATGATCAATCTGACACCTTCCATGATACTTCCGGACCAATTACCTCATGGAGCAAAGAGTCCTCTCAGATGCAAGCCATCTTGTTAGTGATGGAAGGCTGGTACTATTGGCGGGACAAAGGCAGGTGAGAAGAAGATAGACCCCTCGAGGTATTACTCCAAGTCCCTCACCATCTCGGTGCTCCATGTCTAGGACCATGTGAACTCCGGACATGATCTCCTAGTTATCCCCTAGATGTCGGGGATAACATAAAATAACTACGAGGGGACATCGTAGAAGCGTTTGAGAACCTTAGCAATCTCTGGTGTAGACTTGTGACCTGCTCATACTCGACAAAAAGGGCATCAACGACAAAGGCCGGGGTGGTATTTCCACCCAGTAAAACATAACTTTCAACAGTATATAAATGATAAATGTGCATACAAGGCGGTAAGTAAAAGTGCATATAAAGTGGGTTATAGTGCAAATGAAAATATAGAAATTCACTGTACTTACACGGTGGTACGCATGTTAGTGTGGTCAAACAACCAATGTAACCAATCCGATAAAGCTCCACGATACCTTGCTGTTAGCTTCATCGCCAAACCAAAGCGATTGATACATCAAGCACAAAATGTCACGAGTTAGAATATACATCTTATCATCAAAAGTCCCAATGTCTAACTCATGGAAGTTGAGGAGGGACAAAATCACGCCAAGTCCATCTACGAGAAAAGTACTCAATCCTATCCAAGAGAAGGTCATGAAAAGTATAAGGTTCAACAAACTGACTCAAAGGGCCTGTAGATTGGTTACCTAGGATATCCTCACATTCTAAGGAAAGGGTTGACGAAAGTTTAGTAGATGGACTTGGCGAGATTTTAGTAGATGTCTGGCGAATCATCTAGAGAAGGTTGAAACATTTGTCGACAATAGCATTACCCAACCAACCCTTGAAATCCTGGGTTTTCAGGAGGAAACTCGACATGAAAAAGGTATTTCCCAGCCACCACGAATGGAAAGTGAAGTAATAGCAGGTGGATTTGGGATGAAAAGTCATGATTAACCTCCTTCAAGCAAACAATGTCCTTACTTGCACCAAGGTCTGAACACAGCGATTGGTCCGGTAATCATCTTCATAAAAAGAGTTCAAGTGCTCGACATACTCATCAAAACATCTCAAGGTAAGACCGAAAATCCTCACGAAAAACAAAGGTACTAAGTCATCCTTGGTGTTTGAAAGCCTGAAATCAAGAACTTCATCTCTTTGTTGCCACTGGTCATAAGTAATTTGTTATGATACTGATACTGACATGGCTGATTTCGATGGGTTCATACTTGTTGGGAGACGAGGGTGGGATCTGTATCATAATCAATTGTATCCCACCCTCGTCTTCCAACATGTATGAACTCATCCGGATCATCTATATCAATATATCGATTACCATAACATGCAGGGTTTTGAATTCTTCCCTCCCTCCTCCTTTTTCATTACATGGTGAAGCATCATAAAAAATTATAGGAGGAGGTAACTTCTTGTTTCTTCTTGTGCGGGTACTGGGACTACGTTGTTTTCAGCATGTGTTGTTTCTTCATCCCCTCAATTACCCACAATAGGGACTACTTTATCCGAGGCTTCCATTTCCTCTTCTTCTTTGAATCAAGTAACACAGTATTATTATTAGAATTTTGAAGTGGAAAATGACTAACCTCATCTTAAACTTTCTTTGCCACCGGAGGCAGGGTTCTTGTATGATTTCATCAGTGAGAGGAGTATGAGTGGATACTTCATCATTTTTGTTCAAGTTCTTGCTCCTCAATCCCGTTCTCATTCTGGCCTAAAACTTGTTTCCTTCTTTCTGTGTATCTTCAACAAAGGTTTCATGGGAAACTAGTTTTATCGAGTTGAGAGTGTCCACGGCATAGGTCTTGGTCATGATAAGACTCCTCTCAATTTGCATGGCCATTTTGAGCCGGAAGTGTTTTGGCTTTTCTTGTTTAGAGAAACTCAAATTAATACTGAAGTCCATTAGTATAGAGGTAAGCAGTGCCCAGTCTTGGACGTGACCATGAGGAATCACGGTAAAGTGACTTAGGAACCTAACCATGGTAATCTCGACAATCTCGGTCTGCTTGTTTACATCTTCAAGTTCTTTGAACAATGATTGTATATCTTCCATTTCCATGGTCCACTTTACCAAGGAAAACCTTTTCAAAATGCTCCATAGAATCCATGCTAGCAGCTGGAAGGTCATCCTACCATCTCGGATTCTCCTTCGAGGGGCGGAGAAAACTTCATCACCAAATCTTGACCTCGTCAGCGGCAGGGGAAGTGTTGAAAATTTCAAATCTTCTCATGTGAGACTTGGGACAATCTTCATCGCTACCGACCAAAAGGATGGAGGAAAAGCTCATAGCGAGGAGGCATTTTTTCTGGGATACCCCAGAATCTTACTCATATCTAAAGTGCATAACTTCCACGGGTCCCATTGTGAAGTCATTGTTGACTTAAGTCATCAGTCAGATGTGAGATAGTTTTCTTGAAACTACAAAGAAATAGGGGGAAAAGGCAATGGAGTCGCCGGACGAAGCTTACAAAAGGATTGAGGCAAGGAAGCTTACAAAGATATGTGGTTAAGGGAAGGGTGAATGGGTGTTCCACGGCTGTGATTGCCAAAATGTTATTGCATGGTTTGTGGGAAGGGTTTAAGTGGCTTGAGTCAATGCTTAAAACCAGCATAACAGGAGCTCCCCATCGACGTGACAGAGGGTGGGGAAGCTCATGATGCCTTGACTCGACTCAAGACCATAAACCACAAGCTCATCAATGAACTAATATTAACAAATTATATCCTAAAGGCGGAAATTATGAAGCCCGAGAAAGAGGCCGAGAAATGCAAGGAATGGATAAATTCTTTTGATAGTTGCTTTCTAAAGTTATATTATTCTGAGGTCATCACCATTTTAAGCTATAAATTTTTTTTTCTATAATGAGTCAGATCAAGAAATTTTTTGTGCAAGTGAAAACATATCAAGTATCTGTGGTAAAATATTCAGCTTTTGGATCGTTTATTTTGGAGTTACTTTCAGGTGGAAAATAGGGTTTGTGGAGTCCGAAACTAGTCAAAAATCAGGTGTTTGAATTAAAAATGTCATAAATTCTTCATAACAGATCAAATTGATGAATAAAATGTGTTGGTATAGTCTTTGGTATGTTGTGTAATTTTTTTTCAGATCAATTCATCAAATATTTTGTGCGGGACACACTCTAGTGCTCTCGAATAAGCTAGAATTAAATAAAGGTATGCCATTTTCTATAACTCGCACATGAAAGGTTCCAAGTATTGACACTTGGAGGAATTGTACAAAACACACTAAATAACATTGTGTATCGGTTTCAGATCTTTATACATTATAGGTTGGAGTTATGATTACTTCAAGTTAGGGTTGTTGACTAATCCAAAACTAGGCATGTGTGAGACTAAAGAAAAGTTTGATGAAAATGCTAGTCTCTTGTTTTTAAAGTTAAGGAAGGTTTGCAGAATGTGATCATATACATAGGGTCTATTACTGAGCTACAAATTAGATTTGTATTATGAAATTGATGAGGGGAGCTTTTGGTTGTGGTACATGTTGAGTACATGGTTGAGACAAATAGTTGATGAGTTGGCACACATACGTAGGGTGTATAGTTGATGATGTTGGGTATATTGATGATTCATAGTTGATGAGTAGTTGATACATGATTGGTACATGCTATTTTTATGGTTAAGATGCACTTGTTTATGGTACATGTTGATTACAATTTGAGATACAGGTTGATGCATATTTATAATTACAGGAGTTAATTACGAGGTTGAGGTATAGGTTGATGCATGGTTGATGCATGGTTCAAATTTATTGAGTACAGGTTTATAGTGGTATATCTCATAGTGATAGTGTGGCTGATGGTTCCATCATTCTACTTCTACTTTTGGGGTGGCGGGGCCGAGGGCAAGGATAGATGGTTGTAACCACCTTAGGTTTATTATGGGAGAACATTGGGGTTAGCCAACATCCTTACAGTTTGTAGCCATAGAATTGGGAGTTGGAACTTCCCTCAAGTTGTAGCCGGAGGAGAAACTAGAGGGGTTGGAGCCTCCTTCCGATTTGACCCTGGAAAACAAAGGAAGTTGAGGTGCTTCCAATTAATGTAATTCTTCAAGACATATAGAAAAATCATTTATGGTTTTCTCCCATTTTGATTTCCATTAAAACACTGGTGTCTTGTGTATATGTGTGATTGATTATTTCTTACTTGCTCACTGTGGATAATAATTCTACATTGATATAACATTTTTTTTTTTTTTTTAAATTGTATTTGATGCTGATTCACCCCCCTCTCGGTAATCCAAGAAACTCTTCTAGGAGGTCGAGGTTAGTGTGAGCATACACCGAGTAGCCACGAGCAAAGGTGTTGGAGATCCATGAGGTACTAAACATTAAGTGAGGAAGGATTTGCAAGAGAGCTGTCGACAAAGGAAAGGAGATGGCAAACCTTTCCATAAGGCTGAGGAAGAAGCCATCAAAGCCGGAAGCAAAGTGCAAGGACTGCAACTAAGGTGTTGTAAGTTATCCTTACAAGCTCAAAAAGCCAAGCGAGAAACTGCCAGGAGGGGCCGCGAGAAATTAGCGAGGAGGAACTTACTTGGAACAGGTTTTGGGATGAGCAAAGAGTGTTAGGAGAGCTACAAATATTTTTTGCAAGGAGATGCAGAAAGGAGTTTGAGAACAACTGAGTCTCGAAGGAGAAATTGTCTTAGAAGATGTGAAAGGGTGGGGACTTGCGAAGTCTCGAAGAGCGTGAAATATTCTATCACAGGAAGAGACATGTGGCAGAATATTGAGAAGTTAGGAAGAAGGAACTTCAAAAGGTTTTCCAAGAGAAAAAGAGTATTTCGCAGTACTTGAATAGAGAATAAAATCGGGCCATTAGATCGAGGAAAGGTGCGGCATGAGTCATTATTTTGAAGGAGGAATTATGAAGAAAGGCTGAGAGGATGTCCCGGGCGAGACTTGGGAGATCTTAGCTGTCAGCCGATGAGGGACATGTGGAGGTGGGATTAACGCATCAGCGATTCCTGTCGAAGAATTGGAGTGAGGAGATAAGAGAGGGACTGTGAAGTGATGCGTAGTCGTTGATTGCAAAGAAGGCGTGGACGAGATCTGATCTGGGTATTCGCGATTCCAGAAATGGGGAAAGGAGAAATAAGTTCGAAATTCATTGAAACGCGAGTCGATGAAGAGTTGACCCATGATCGCCAGTCACGTGGTCACATCAGCGAGGAATCTAGCGAGGTAGCAGCATTGGTGCAAGGCTAAAATCACAAGGAGAGGGGTCCATGGGTGCCACATCCGCGGGTGCGAGGAAGTAGAAATGGGATGCGTGTCAAGTTGAAATCCAGTTCCATCGCGAGCCTAATGAACCATTGGTTCGGCGACTTGAATGATCCCATACTTGGGAAGTTGCACAGCCTAGAAAAGAGGGTGGGGTGCAGCGCCGCATTTATTGGAGAACCAACTTCCTTTGTTTTCCAGGCTGCAACTAGAAGGAGGCTCCAACCCCTTGTTTCTCGTATTTACAACCACCGAGGGAAGCTCCAACTCCCTACTCCGTGCGGCTGGCGGAGGGCTACAACCTTATGTTCTCAGACTACAGGCCAGGTGGGTGCAACCACCTTTCCTTTTCGAATCCAACCACCTTGAGAGTAGAGAGTAGAGATAGTGGAACCGATACCATCAGCGTAGTCTACCATTAACAGCTTATTGCCAATAAACGAACGGCCATCAATGGCTCAATACATCAACAGCTACCTCAACTTGTAATCGGCTTAACTAGCGATGAAACAGAATGCGTCAATATCCTCAACAGCCCTGCTTCAATCAGCCTATACCATTAACAAATTTCCAACCCGTACGTCGCCAGTATCAACATATCATGTGATAAACCACTCATCAACTCTACATCAAGATAACAATCATCATCTACTATACACCTCATATATGTGCTCCAACTCATCAACTACATTTCTCAACCATGTACCCAAAGATGTACCCAACCGGCAAATCTCTCGTCAATTTCATCATCAAAATGATTTGGCAACTACGTAATAGACTTCGCAATGTCTGTTTATACCTAAAGCCTTCTTTAACTTTCACAAAAAGAGACTGGCATTTTCATCAAACTTTTCTTTAGTCTCATGACTAGTTTGGGATTAGTCAAAAAAACCCTAAATTGAAATAATCATGGCTATGTACTTGTATTGAATAGAAATTATTTGAAAATGGTACACAATGTTCTTCGATTGGTTTATGCAATTCCTCTGGGTTTCACTACTTGGAACCTCTCTCTGAAAAGTTATAGCATGACATGCATGGTAGTCCAACTTATTCAGAGAGAAGACTGCTTATTAAACGTGCTGCAATTTTGTTGAATCGATCACGAAAATATTCTAAAAAATAATATAGGCGTAATCTAACTCAACATTTTGTCTTCGCGAATGGATCTATGAAAGAAAGAAGTTACAACGTTTTTACCGAAACATATAAGCTATCATCGAAATTTATTCTCCCTTGAATTTCGACCTTCTTTTTCTTTACCTTCCCTATGAAATTCAGCTTATATATCCCTTTGTTACCTCAGTCACCTATAAAAATTCAATATTCTCGTAGTGTGATATATAAAATGGGAGCCTTGCCTGCTTGTTACATACTCTCCAAGTAGCTTCCTTGAAGCATCTTCTACGATCACTTTGCCCACTTTCCTTATTTTTTGGGTTAACCCACTTCTATTTTATCCATTAAAATTTATTATTTAAATAATTTCTTTTGTATTCACTTTGAATTATAGTACACTCGTCACTTCACTTTATTATTTACCTTCTAAATATCTTAAACCACTTTTGACTACTTTGACCTTTTGGGGCTTCTAGATGAAACCACTTTGACTACTTTGACCTTTTGGGGCTTCTAGATGACATATGAGGGTCCTCCAACTTCGTAAGGCCATAACTCTCAAACCATGAGGAGTTATGTGACATTCCACATACCACCAAAAATGGAATGACATGTACTATCCACATATAATAGTATTACCTAAAAATATATCAAAACTCATACAATTATCCATCAAACAAACTTGGGTCCATTACCCAAACCTGGGTTCCCCAACTTCTCATGGCCATAAGTCTATACCCGTGAGGAGTTATGTGACGTTCCACATAGCAACATAAATGGAATGACATGTACTATCCATATAGAATAGTATTACCTTCAAATATATTAAAACTCATACCATTATACATGAAATAACCTTAGTTCCATTACCCAAACCTTTGTGCTACCATAATTCTCTACTGGACTTTCTTCAAGGGTTGACATCAATGAAAACCAAACTTAATCAACAATATCCCCCTTTGGCATTGATGGCAACACTCTGATGCATTCCTGAAGTCATGTCATGCAATACTGAATTCATATCACTCATGCTCCACCTGGAACCATGCCTCTGTCCTCTGCTTCTCTGTGCCCATTTCACCCCCTAGAGTCATGCCTCTGTCCTCTACATCTGATAAATCTCTCCCCCTTTGTCATCAATGGAAAATGTATCTTTCCATCCAGGGATTCTCCCCCTAACTGAACTGTCTGATCTCCCAATATGAACTATCCTCTTTATGGTTCTTCCTCATGTACATCTAAGACATATAAGATAAGCATTCAAAAGCATTCATTTTGGAGTAGAAATAACTCTAAGTCTCTGGCGAAGATACTCAAAGGCTTCTCGTGGAAGCGGTTTTATAAATATGTATGCCACTTGTTCTTTTGTGCCCACATACTCAACTCTGATGTTCTTTTCTACAATCTGTTCCTGTAGAAAGTGATACTTGATTGGAATGTGCTTCATCCTGGAGTTCATCACTGAGTTCTTTGAGATACTGGTGGTGCTTGTATTATCACAATAGATTGGAATGGGTTGATCATACTCAACCTGTATATCTGTCAAAGTTTATTTCATCCATAGAACTTGTGTACAACATGCTGATATTGCAATATACTCTGCCTCGACTGTAGATAGAGATATTGATGATTGTTTCTTTCCTAGCCATGATACTAAACACTCACCCAAGTAGAATGCTGCTCCACTGGCGCTTTGTCGGTCATCAATAAACCTGCCCAATCTGCATCTATGTAGGCAATAAGTGATAGATCATTTCCTTTTGGATAGCATAATCCAAACTCTTATGTTCCTTTGAGATA
Organism: Picea sitchensis; assembly: GCA_010110895.2. Lineage (NCBI taxonomy): Eukaryota > Viridiplantae > Streptophyta > Pinopsida > Pinales > Pinaceae > Picea > Picea sitchensis. The sequence goes on along the minus strand of SNQJ01S0206170.1, from coordinate 10,194 downwards.
TCTAAAAATCATGTCCACTGCTAATACATGTGATTCCTTTAGTGCTACTTAAAATCGTTCCACCTGTCCAACTACCTGCATTGCATCTGGTCTGGATGTTGTCACATATAGTAGGCTACCAATCATTGACCTGTATTTCCTTTGATCTGTAGACTTTGAATCGCCATCTTTGATTAACTTGCAATTGGTTTGCATGGGAGTGATAACTGGTTTGCAATCTGTTGATGGGTCTTAAATCCCTTGATTCAACAACAGGAACCAAACTCACCACTGAGGCCCATTTAGACTCTGCAACATTTGAGATGGAATGGTTCTCCAGATCTTGCTATCCAACCAATTTATCGATGGGATTTGTGTTTTCTTGTGAAGTCTCTCCCTTTAGGTAGCACTGTTCTTTTCTGTATTTTCTCTTGAGTGGGACTAGTTTGAGAGATGCAAGCCAACATAAGCCAACTTGACAAGTAACAGGATTGAGTTTCAACTCCCGAGAAGAGGCTGAGCTTGGGATAACCTGCTGCTCAAACATGCAGGCAATGATTATATGCCAAAGGGCCTAGTAATAATACATTAACCAAATGAACATCGAATTACTGTTTGAGAAAAACTAATTAACAGAAATAAAACACATATGTAATCAATATCATGGTAAGAAAAATAATTCATCTACCATAACATTCATCACATAACAACACACCGATTTATCTTCATCATTAAGCAAAGAACATCAAAACATTGCACCAGATAACTTGACGACAAAATTAATTGCTCTTACTTATTTACTGCATCATTCATGGAACAGGATAGGAAGTAATTCTTCTCCAACTCCAATCACATACATCTGATGAAAATAACTTGTCTTTGGTCTAGAAGGACTTCTCAATTCATAGCAGTCTAAAAATATTTATCAACAACAAAAAATAAATAGTTCTTACAACAACCATCAACCCTTGACTAACCAGTCGATGTCTCTTATTTATAATATAAAATTCAACCGAAATTAACGGCTAAGTACAGTTTAAACCAAACAAAAATCACCACGTGGAGTGGTCATCCAACAATTTATTTAACAGTTCATCTAGGATATTTCTTGAAACGGATGACTTTCTTCATATTCAGACCAGCTGATAAACAAAGCTTCACAGGTTTGGGCCCATGGGAACTCGTGCTGTTCCATTGGGGCTTCATATACTCCTCTGATATCTACTGCATGCACTCAGTACTTTACCAAAATGGCGTTTAGTAGTTGCAACATGGTTCGATCTCTGATCGGGTGTTCCATGAATTGTTTCACTTGTCCTGACTTCACATTGGCTATCTTCACGCATTCTTTGGTCCATAGCGAGTCTTGTTCGGCATACAACTTGACCACCTCGCTCGAGTCGATAAACGTATCGGGGGCACCGTATTCGGGGAGCTCAGAATCCCTTATTGTGCCAATGATCTAACTTTGGTGTTCCTTATGAGTCCTTTGGCAAGGCCACATGATGATCTCTGTTCGGTAATCGGGGAAGATTCTTACCTATAAATCAAGATAGAGGAAGTTTAGCGATTTAAGAAACCTATGATAGGACATAAAAAAACCGAAAAGACTAATACGTACTTGTGTAGCCCGCTAGTATCAGTCATTTAATACTTACATGATCTCAGTCGCTCCTTCGTATGACCCATGATGACCTAGCTGAAGCCGCCACTCCTTTTGGTTAAATGAATTATGTAAGTATATCATGGAATGGAAAATCAAGTATGGCATCCATGAGCATTTTTAAAAATCGTCATAGTAATTATTTGACCTTTGGGGCCGAAAAGAGACGTCGAAGGTGAGCGTGTGCGTGTATACTCCCAAAAGGTCAGACACCATAAAAGGAAAGCTGTTAAATGCCCCAAGAATCTATATTATCAAGCGTGTAAAACATCATTCATTGAATAACGAAGGTTTGGAGAAAGATCAAAAGGGTCGTACCAGACGTTCTTTGTAACTTTGATCAACAACGTTCACATGCTATGGATTGCATCCGTCAAACAACTCTGGTGCGTCAAGTCTTTAAATACCATGTCGCGAGGCGTGAGTGTTTCACTAGAACGCTAGGTTTCGCTCCTTTGTTTTTCTATGAATTCTGGGAGTTCTGTGGGAAATCTTATGCTTATGTCGAGCTTATACACTCTGGAATTTCGGTCTGGCGAATTTATCTTGGTGAAGTCTTATGTAGACGTTCTCCGTCACCTGTGGATGACCGAGTCGCTATGATGCTGCATAATGGGATCTCCTCCAAACATGGGATGGGGTCCGCTGGGTAGCCGAAGCGCCAGGTCTAAGCCCCATTGTGCATGGGATTCTTTCTGGTCAGCTTCCCATGTCCTTGAAAGTTCAATAGGAAGTGCAGGTTTTGGGTCGGAGATGGTGTCGACGTCCTCAATGGAGATTGAAGCTGAAAAGGGTGCATCTGAGAAAGGTATGCTGGTAAACGCGCCTTCTCATGAGCAGAAACTACGGAGAAGAGGAAGGCCTAGGAAAAAATTGAGCAAAGGGGAGGAAAAATGCCTTTCGGTCAAGCTAAGTGTACGTCTAGCCCCTGAGGGGTCTACGATGCCTACCAACTGGTTGGGGATGGTTGGGACTACTGGTAGAGGAAGCGGGAGACAACAGGAAAAAGCACCAGGTTCTCTCGCCGAGAGCCCAACTCAGCAATTAGAACGGGCTAAACTTGAGATATATGAAATCTACCAAGAGAATAGAGACCTGTGACATCAGTTGGCAGTAAAAGACCAGGAGATACAGTCGTCACAGGGTCGCATAGGAAGCACAGTTTGGCTATAGAGATGGCTTCAGGAAGCACAAGTGTTGGCCCTTGACCAAGTTTTGAGGAACACTTGGTCATACTTGACCATTTTTGGGACTTCAACAACTTGTCAAATATGGAGCGCAACGCGAAGAGGAAATCATGGAAGCTAGACCCCTTTTTGGGTTTTTGGGGATAATGTAATGGGAAAGGGATGTCGGCCCGTGGGTTTACCCACGCTTAGGCCCACTTTTTTATGTATATATAGATGTCTAGGTCATATAGAGAAGTAGTGGATGATATATCTATGTGATGTAGGCTAAGTGCCAAGGGGTGAATCTGTGTGATCAAGGCTTTGTGCATTTTGTGTAAGACTTGCAGAGCCAAGTGCAAGTCCTTGTGAGAGACTGTAGAAGGCTTTGTACTATGGTGCAAGGAAGAAGGATCTGACGAGCTGCACAGATCTTCTGTCCTATGCAGAGTAAGGGTTTTGAGGCTCTGCGCTGTAACCTGATTAACTGAATCTAATAAAGAAGAATACTTTGTGGACGTAGCCCCAGGGTGGGGCTGAACCATGGTAAATCTGTGTGTTGTGCTCTGTGCCTCGACCTGATGTGTTTGTCTCTTCCTTTGCTAAGTGATTTGATGTGTTTAGATAGATCTATTTATGCTTTGTGCTTCTGAGGTATGAATGAATGTTAGATCTAGTATGTAAGATGATTAATGCTTGATCTGTCGAATCTAATCTATCTTGTTTGTTGGTTGTGGAGCCTGATTATCTTCCTAATTTATAGGTCTTTTACTTTCAGCCGTGTTTACACCCCATGAAGTATTTACACCCCAGAAGTATGTACACTCTTCCACGCGGGGGAGTGTAGAGGGGGGGTACCCCCTCTGCGGGGTCTGGGGGGCCTATGCCCCTGGCTAGGGGGTCTGGGGGAAAGCGGGCCCCCAGCGGGGGTTCGGGGGCGAAGCCCTCAAAGCGAAAATTTCCTTGTAAAAGTATATTGTAATTTCATTGTAAATCTGGACCGTTCATTATAAGGTCACAGATCTAACGGTAGAGATTATGTTAGGGTTTTTTGCCCTAGAAGGAAACCCTCTTTTATGAGGGAAATGTATCACAACTATGGGTGGTGGTGAATATTGTATTCTGAGAGAGGAGACTGTGAGAGAAAGAAGAGGAAGTTACAATGGGTTTTGCTATAGGTTGTATCCCTTCATTTGCTGGATAAT
>SNQJ01S0206169.1:1929-16398 GCA_010110895.2 Picea sitchensis | reverse complement strand
TTTCACTCCTTGAATCCTCCCCAAAAAGAGGTTATAGAAAGAATGGTAGACTTTATTCAATTATGGTCTGTTCAGAAGACCCAACTTGTACAGCATGCCCCGAGATCAATATTTAACATATGATTCTAAAACTCACACACAAGAAACTACAGTCCATACTCTTTAAAATGGAAGTTGTCCCACTTCATTTGGATTATGTATGAAGAAGTTATGACTATTTTACCCAGAACACCTTTTTATTGACTAGCTTTAGGACTGGTCACAAACCCTATCTTCCATAGAGTGTATCTCCATAATTATAGTGAATCAAGAGTTGAAATTTTTACCAGAAGTACCTTGATATGTATTCTCAATACCATATAGATTTCACCATAGGAATCGTTCTAGAAAAAAAGTTATAGCAAAAATGGTAAGATGACCTGAAAATAACATACCTTAGAACACATCACCAAAAGACTTCATCCTCCCTTAAAATCCGGCCTTCTTTTACTTCTTCTTCCCTTTGAAATTTGACTTATGTAAAATGAATGTATAATGATGTTTATTTATACCATTTATGTCACTTCCTTTTAACATTAGGGTCGACATGACACTTTATTATTTTGTAATTATTTTCTGTAATTATCTTCAGGGCATACATGTACAATTCACTTTGTCATCTTCAAAAATTTATTTCTCCTCAGCCATGAGGATCCACGTGACATGCCACATACCACCAAAAACAACATGATGTATACTATCCATCCATGGGTGTTGTATCTTCATGTGCATTTTCCTTCATGTCCAAATATCTTCATCAATCTTGCGGTCCAAAACCCATGACTAGGGTTGACATCAATGACAACAACCAATCTTCCAACACAAAGTTACCAACTTAACAAGAAATGTGACCTCAAAACAAGATGTAACACACCCATGATGGGGAAAAAATAAAAAATAAAAAGAATTGTCCTCCTTACAAGAACAGATCCTTTCCCTCTACGATTCCTAATTTGGGAAGTCTGGGACTCAGCCTGACTCTCCGGTCAAGGTTCTCTGATTCTCTAAATCAAACAAGACATCGAGACCTGATAGTATCACCTCCTAATCAAACACAGGCCCTTCCATCTTCTGGTACAAGTCTTATGATACCTGTGACCTTCCCCTTCGCGCTTCAGCAAAGGCTCGGAGTTGGTGTTAGCCCCTTTTTCTTGACCCCTCCTCGGATGTGACCTTGGGCGATGACCTCGCGCAAACACACAATTGCGGGTGCAGCCAAAAGTGGTTTGAAACCAAACTACTTTTTGGCCCGCAATCCTCCTTGAGCTTCCACGTGTCCTTTCTCCAAAACCAGGGTTTGGATTGCGGCCCGCCCTCAACTTTTTAAAGTTCGCACACCTCCAATCCCGGCAATGCTATGGGACCGTCGATCTCCCGATCTTGATGGTACTGTAGGAATTGATGGTTCAGATCTTCCCTTTTCAAATCCACAGACCCGATCTTCCTCTCCTAAATCAATGGATGCAATCTCCTTTGTGATTATGGACTTCGAGCTTTTAATTTCTCAAACCTTTTCCTCCATACATCAATCTTTCGGAGTTGGCGATCTATGGACACCCATCCTCCTAAATCAAAGACCCTTCTTCTACTTTGGGTGTTTGACCTTACAACTATATCAACAGTCTGGTGGCCCTCTTCTCGATCAATAGTGGAGATCTCCTTCCATTCTACGAACTTCTGAGATCTCAAATCTCAAACTTCACCCTTTTTCCCAATGGCTTTTATCCAAAAGTTATGATCCACCGACACGTGTCCGCTTGATCTGACAATCAAGGATTACTTCGGGTATTTACCTAGAGTCCACAGACTCACGTCATGTGTTCTCCAGATATGACGGTTCAGATATACTTCGGACGATCTGACAGTCGACGTTTACTTTGGGTGTTTTCCCAGAATCCACAGATTCATGCCACCTGTCGTCTAGATCTAACGGTCCAGATATATTTTGGCTCTTCAGCATTTCCAGTTTCAGGAGTTTAAACTCTCAATCTGAAACTCTCGAGGTGATATCTCTAAAGTCTACGATCTGTTGCCACGTATCCCTCTAGACTTGACGGATATGAATTACTTTGGGACTTTACCCGGAGCTCACAAATCTATGCCATGTCTCTACTGAACTTCGACGACTCAGATCCACTTCAAGTGATCAGACGCCTGAGATTTACTTTGGGTGATCTGATGATTCAGATTCACTCCAACCGATCGGACGAGTGAGATTTATGACTTCCGGCTCTCCGGGCTTCGGAAATATCAAGTCTCAAACTTGCCTCCTCTCGAACATATTCCTCCAGAGTCCACAATGTTTTTCCACATATCCCTCTGGATCGGGCAGTCTAGATTCACTTCAGGTATTTGGGGTTCAGGAATTACAACTTTTCACTAAAAACCCTCAAACAAACTTATCTGGATTCCACGATCCGTTGCCACATGTCCCTCTTGACAATGGATGGTCCCAAACTACTTCGGGACTTCGTAACTTTGGTAATTCCTCTTCTCCTACGTGTGAAAGGTAATAAGGTTTGTGCACCTTGTTTAGATAAGATGGTTTCCAAGCCTCTACAATGTGATCCAACGACCACTGTCGCTCCTCCTCCTAGGCTTCTGACTTACTCCGACTTAGAAGGTTTTCTAACTGCTTAAAGGATTCGACCTTTTCTCCTCCTACGGGCCTGTCTCCTGGATTTTGTCTGCACTCCTGAAAGTGCTATCTCTTCTGAGCTTGATCTCTTTGAAGGTTTTCACCATCCCACACACTCCTTGCATTTTAGGGATCGCTTCAACATCAGATCAAAGGTCAATGGTGATCAATGGTTCACAGGAATTCTGGGGTCCCAACATGCAGGTTCTTTACCAGGGAGTTCGACCTCCGCAATCTGGAAAGTGCTCACTCGTTTCTAGTCTAACTAGGATCGTTGATCCTCTAGCTCATCGATATCAAGCAAAATTAAGGAAATAAGCGCAAGTTCAGAGTCTCCTAGACTACTGGTCTGAAGGGAACACCTTCCCAACTCGTAGAGCTTTAAGCTCTGAATCAAGGCAAGGTAACTTGTGAGGTTACCAAATTAGTAGATATTTCGAGAGGCTTGATCCAAATCTAGAACGGAGATGTAAATTCCTAGGGAAAGCGCCTTCGAGTGATCAAACTGGGGCGTACAGAAATTCAAGAAGAATTATAGGTTCTCAAGGAAACAAACGCATACTCATAACTTAATCATTTAATACAAAGAAAGAAACCTTTATAGACATGTAAATACTTGCATGCATACTGTTAGCGTCAGAAGTCACTCCTGGATTACAGCAGGAGCAGAGCCCAACGTCCATCAGTTTTATGTCATGATTTGTTTGTAGAGGGTGATCAACTGAAAGAAAACTCAAAACGATATCATTCTAATTCCAAAACTAGGCTGGACATGCACAAGTAGGTGAGGTCTAAGTCAAACTTCAAACCGTGAGTTGTAGTAAGGGTGAGTAGGGGGAAGACTTCTATGAGGAAAAGTTGAGGGCTGTTATAGGCATCGATCTTCTAACAGTCTGTGGAAGAAAAACTTGAACATAGGGACTTCTTATGCTCAAATGGAGGCAATACTGGAGAATGTAATGGTGCTAAAATGAATCTTTTACCTTAACACAGTCACATAAATTCACACGAGTCAGTCGATAGTGAACTCCCTCGGTAAGAGATGAAACTAGATGGAATAAGAAAAACTATCTGTCATAAAACAAGAAATCTCACATACAGATACATAACCATAGAACTAGAGTGTGTTAAAACTTATAATCGAGAACTTTGCTCTACCACTGATGGATTACAAAAAATGGTGAAAACGCCTTCATATACTCCAACAAAACCCCCAGCAGCGAAAACAAGAAACAACAATAAAAGTATTACATTTGCATGGCTTCTGACAGTCTGCACATGCAAACTCCGAATGATCGTGCGCTTCTGGCAGACGCAATTGGACCCCTAACTGTCCTGCAAGTGAATCGACATGCTTTTAGTCCTCTGTCGGACTTTCCATTTATAGTGGAGGTGATGTTTAACCACCTCCAGCAACTACAATAATTGCTATATAGGGATCAGGAATAGTCTTAGTCAACTCTGCCTCCTGGGATGTGGAGGTCTCCTCCTGGTGCCACCTGGATCAGCTGAACGGTTGGACTGCTACGCGGGAACCCCTATGGCAGATGTGGATGAGGGTGCGACGAGGGGGTGAAGGTGTGAACACTGCAGAGGTGGTGGCGGGAACTGTGACATCAGCTGAGGGATGCCACGCGGTCTGAAAAGGACACAGGTGGAGGTGACATGGAGTGTAGGGGTACGATTGAATGGTGTAAGGTGCTGAGGTGGAGATGACTGAGGGGGAGAGACACCTGGAGGGAGGAGAGAGGACGATGAGCTGAGGAGGGACCATGTGGGTGGATGTGGCAGCATACAAGAGGGTGCTGAACTGAGGAGGGAATGACGTGGAAGTAATATGACAGGCAGGGGGGGCCCACTAGTGGCTCAAATATTGCGTCGCGTGTCCTCAGATGAATGTTCAAGATGGCCTTTGACGTTAGAAGAGGGCCACCTCCATTACCAGGCTCACTTGATGTGACCGGGTGCTAGGACCATGGGCTTAGCTTCAAAGGCACTTATCGGTATTTTGCATTTCGGCGATTTTTGCAACAGTGGATGGGAGGTCCCTTGTCTCTCGAAATGTCGATTCCTGAAACGTCGTCTGGCTACCCCCTGTTCCAACTAGATCGAATGGATGATATGATGTCGGCATCTTGGGGCCTATCCCATCACATGGCGCACGCCATCACTCTTTTCCCAAGTCTGTGCCTCTTGTGATCGAGTGCCATGACCATGGGCCCGAATCTGGGTGCTTTCAGCATTTTGAGGTTTGGGGTTTCGAGATGTATAGTGACGAGAAACCATCACCCTTCGAACTCCTAAATGCTGAAATGCTGACGCAACTAGATCTCGCACCATGCGTCCTTTGGATGGATGGCTGATAACCTGTCTTGCATGTAATATAGGCACTATCCATTGCGCTAATCCCGACACAACTCCGCTAACCATTAATTTCCTTCGCCCGTCGATCTGCTTCTATAGATGAATCTAGGTCATTGACAACGTAATTTCGCTTGCTTACTTGCTTGGAAGCCTGAAACGAGATTTTTCCGTGTTGTGCTTGGGCACCTCTCGTGTAACTTGCAGACCTAAATACTCTTATGCCCAAGATGAAAATTAATGTTAACATTAGGCTCCAAGGGGGATAGAGTCATCCCTGTGATTCTCTAAGGACTCATCTGTAGTTCCAGTGCATTGTTGTTGGGCTATGGGGTCATTTACTAAGCCGAAAAATAAAAACAAACAAAGAACCAAAAGGACAATATTTACAAACAAAGGAGCTGTCTAAGGCTCAAACAAAACATTCCTTCAAAAAATGCCCATTTACTGGGTTGCTAAGAACCTCCTCACCCTCCAAATCCTGCAACCTGTATAGGTTATTTGAGAAAACATCAGAGATTTTGAAGGGCCCGATCCATAGGGCGTCAAACTTGTTGTGTTTTCCCTTATCCTGTCTGGGTGCATCCCACTTAAGCACCAAATCCCCGACTTCAAATTCTTTCTTCCTTACCTTCCTGTCAAAGGCATGTTTGACCTTCTGTTGATGACTATGAGTTGCATCCATCACCTGTTCCTTGATCTGTTATACTTCCACAATCTGATGAATCCTTCTGACCATATGATCCGTCTCTCCTTCATAATCTTGAAAGAACTTCACCACAGGTAAGATGAGCTGAGTGGGAAAAACCGCCTCCGTCCCATAAACCAGTTGAAAAGGTGAGGTGCCTAAGGATTTTTTCGTTGTCACTCGATCGGCCCATAGAGATAATTTGAGCTTTGAATCCCAGGCCCTCTTATTGTCCTCCAACAATCTTTTGATGAGCCTGATTAGGCTTTTATTGGAAGATTTTTCCAGCCCATTTCCTTGAAAATAATAGGGGGTGGAGTGAATCAGTGAAATTTTGAACTGTTCGCAGAACTTAATCAAAGGCTCAGACTTGAAAGAAGCATCATTATCAGTGACATTTTTGTTGGGACAGCCAAATCTGACTATGATATCTTCTAGGAAGTTGATAATCACCTTGTGAGAAGCGCTCCTGGTGGGGGCCGCTTCTATCCACTTAGTGAAATAGTCTGTCGTAGTCAGGATCCATCTGTGCTGGCCACTTGAAGGGGGATGAATCTCCCCAATGAAGTCCAACCCCCACTGTTGAAAAGGTGCTGAAACTACCACAGGCTTTAGTGGCAGTGAGTTGAGCTGTTACTTTCCTGAAAACCTTTGGCATTTGATACAAGCTCTAACTTCTCTACAGACATCGGTGAACAAGATGGGCTAGTAGTACCCAGCTCTGAGAATTTTGTGAGTTGTGGTCTTCTAGAAATGATGCCCCCCACAAAGGCCGCTATGGAAATCAATCATAACTTTTTAGGCTTCTTGTGGATTCAGGCACCTTAAAAATACCCCTAGAGGGTCTTTCCAGTACAAGGCTTAGTCAACGAGGCAATATCTAACTACCTTGAGCTTTAAATCTCTCGCCTTACTCTTTCCCATTCCATTAAGAGGCCTTAACTCTTGTAGAAAATACAAAATATCTCTATACTAGGTGCATTCTGCTAGCGATAAGTCACCCTAGGAACCTTTGTTGGATGACTCAGCTTGCTGATTTTCTGAACAAGCATTGATGAAGTTAACCCCCAAGGCTTTGCAATTGGATTCAACCAGCAACTTGGCTAAACCCTGCCCCTTTATCAACTTGGTGGGCTTAATCTCCAGATCAAACTCCAAGATCTTGGCAATCCATTTACCTCTTCTCCCATCTATGTCAGGTTGTATAAGGATGTCCTTCACAGAGGCTGAAGGAACGTATGCAGTGACTTTCGAGTGCAATACATAGACTCTGAAATCTTTGAGAGATTTCACCAAGGCATAGGCCTATTTCTCCATGATTTCATACCTGATTTCTGCATCTCTTAATGCTTTACTGAAGAAGGAAATGGGTTGTTCCCGTCCCCCCCTCATTTTTCTGCAATAAGAATGCTGCTATTGTATCAAAAGAAGCAAAGGAAAAAACAAGGAAGGGTTTGGAATAGTCAGGGCTGATCAGCACAGGTGCCTCAGTCAGTGCCCATTTTATTTGGACAAAAGATTCCCTAGGTTTAGTGGTCCATTTCACTTCATTTCCCTTTCTGAGCATGATTGTGATGTGTTTCACCAGCTCTGCAAAATTTGAGACGAACCTCCTAAGAAAGTTAATCTTCCCTAAAATGGCCTAGACTTCCTTTTCAGACCTGGGAAGTGACAGGGTCTGAATTGCTTCCACTCTGCTGGGATCAATTCTCACTCCTTCTGATGATACTATATGGCCTAACAGCTTTCCCTCTGTCATAGCAAATAAAGATTTCTTGGGATTCAGGGAAAGACCAAACCTTCGGCATTTCGAGAAAACTTTCCTTAAGTGGTAGAAGTGCTCTTTATTAGACCTAGAGAAGACCATGATGTCATCTAGGTAAATCACCACAAACTAGTCTTTCTCCCCGATGAATGCTATGTCCATGGCTCGCTGAAATGTAGCTCCTGCATTCATTAGTCCAAAAGGCATTTTGGCATACATAAATGTGCCCCAAGGAGTGGTGAAGGTTGTATTTTCCCTGTCCTTGGGCATGACATATATTTGATTATAACCAGAAAACCCATCGATCATGGATATCTTGGATGCACCAGTTACCCTCTGTAGTATGTGTTCCATCTTAGGCAGGGGGTAATTGTCCTTTCTTGAGCTCCTGTTCAGATTTCTAAAATCGACGCAAAGCCTGATTTTGCCACTTTTCTTCCTCACCAGGACCAAATTGGCCACCCATTCGAAATATCTCAAGGGGACAATGATTTGGGATTCTAACAACTTCTTCACTTCTTTCTCCATGACAGGCAGTAACATGGGATTTATCTGTCTTAGCTTCTGCCTAAATGGCCTAGCCCCTTCTTTCAGTGGGATCTTGTGTTAAATGATGGATGTGTCATATGTCTTGAGGTCTTCATAGGTCCATGCAAACACATCAGAAAATTCTCTTAATAACTTAGTATATTCGGACCTTTGTTATTTGGTCAAACTGCTTGACAACTTGACAAACTTAGGCTCCTCCTGTGTGCCAATGTTGCACTTGGCTGTGTCAGCATCTTCATCTGAAACCCTACCCTTTACTGCCACATCATTCCCATCGAACAATATTTATAAAGGGATTAATCCCCTCAGAATGTGATTGCTAGGCAGCTGAATAATCTGGTGATTAGCAATTTTATTTAAAAACACCTCAGGGTGAGGGTCACCTTCGGGGTCAGGATCCTGATTGATGTGCAACACAGAAAATTCATCGACAGACTAGAGAAATCTTTCGATTTCAAGATCATCTTCAAATACCTTCCAATGCTTGACATTGTCTGGTACAGCAGGCCTATATCTTATTTCAACATCATATTTGACTATAGGTGGCAGAGGGATCCTAAACCGGCTAGCTGAGACAGCTAAAGAATCAGCGAAAGAATTTTGTTCCCTCAGAATAAAAGAGATGTTGAAAGCTGAGACGAAATTGTCAATCAGGTCCCGTACCTCCTCTCTGTAAGCTCTAAGCTGAGAATGCTTAGTCTGGTAAGCATTTTTGACTTGCTGGATAATCAACTCGGCATCTCCGAACACTACTACATCCTTTATCCCCATTTATTTTGCAGCCCTTAAACCTAAAACAAGAGCTCCATATTCTGCCACATTATTAGTCGCTTCAAACTCAAGCTTTTATGACAGGGATATGGTTTCCTGACAAGGCGACACAAAGACCACTCCAGTGCCAGCACCTTCGCTAGAAGCGGCTCCGTTGAAAAACATTTTCCAGACCGAGGTGGTTGGGGGAGGTGCCCCATGATTAGCTAAGGGTTGCTTTCTAATTTGGAAAGGGACTTCAGGAGCATCAGTGAGTTGTAACAAACTATACCCCAAATCAGTGTCTAGCGCAAAGATAGGGTGATTGGTAGGGTTTTTCTCATCGCTAATAATGTAGGCGAGTAGGGCTTCTCTGTACAACCTCTTGTGTTCCCCTCCAAATACTGGAATAGTAGCATATGTGAGATCCATCTGTAATGTTCCTCCAATCTTTTTAATTCAATATCTTGACAGCATCATGCCGAACTTCGGAGGAACATCGGCCACTACAATGTCCATGACCAAACTCTTCATTGGCAGCTGAAACAGAGATACCGCCAAGTCTTTGATGACTCCGAGGCATTGCACCCTCCTTGAATCGAAAGAGTACAAATCATGATAATTCCTTGTCACTTCCAGCCCCAATTCTTCCATTACTATTTTGGGCATAATATTATGGGAAGCCCCTGAATCCATGAGGCAGTTATGCAACACTTTATCATGTATGTTCAAGGATGTGTAGAAAGGAGGGGATGAATCATCTCTATCTTCTACCATGGGACCTAGGACAACTGTTGGCTTTTCATCTTGGATATTTATGGAGTCTGAGGGAGGCTGGGGGGGCTCATATTGTAGTAGCTTGGAGAGGGACCTTTTAAAGTCTTCATTTTTAACCAGTTCGGAGAGGGGTACAGAAATTCTAATCTTCTGAATCTCATGCTCAAAATTAAAGGAGGAGAGAGACCTAGAGGCTTCCCTTACCTCTGAGACAGGTTCCTTGGTTGTTGGGGAAGCGTTCTAAGTTTTCTTCTCTTTAGCAGCGGTTGTTGCAGCTTTAGTAGGACTTTCTGCTATGAGGGGTTGATCCTAGCTATCAAAATTCCCTTCTTTCTTTTTTGACCTGAGATTGTATATGTTAGGAGTGTTGTTGGCCCTTTCCCCTTTACTCAAATCATTAATTTGAGTGTTGATAAGGGATTCTTCATATGTATATTGAGTCAAATGGGGAAAAGGGGAGGTGTCCTCGATGCAGTGAATCTCAGGGTCGAGTTCATCCATCTCCTCCCCTTCCTCGTGAGCAAATAGGCTATTCTGGAGAGGGGTCTGAATCCTCTGATCCTCCCTATCTCTGCTCCTTTGTTCCTTTGGAAAAGTCTATGGCATATGGTTACCAGGCCTCCTGAAACCTTTGTTATCAATATTCTGGGGATTTTTGTATGTGGGTTTCCCTTCTAACTCCCATCTCTCCATCCTAGCCGAAAGGGATTTCAACACTTTAGTTACCTCATCCATCTGAAGGGGAAGGGGAGAGGAATGGGATGGGGAGGCCTCTGTTCTTTTCCTGGATACGTCTCTGTCAGCCTCATTCCTGAGTCGATCAACTGCTAGTATGTTAGACTCTACCTCCACGACTGTGTCCTGCATATGAGCCAGAGTGGTGGCTCTCCTTTCCCTCAGCAGAAGGCAGAAATTGGGATCAAAAGCACTGGCATAAGTGATCTTTGCAGAGGCTTCAGAGGGCTTTATCTCAGTGGGGATCTTATTATACATTTTATTAAATATTTTGGAGAAGTCAGATACAGACTCTCCATCCTTTCTCTTCAAAGACCCAAACTCAGTCATGTAATACATGAAGTCCTTTTTGTCTCCCCATTGTCTCAAAAAGCCACTATCCAAAGCTTCAATTCCATCAATAGATCCAGGAGGTAGGGCCCTAAACCATTTTCTAGCCTCGCCTTCAAGACTATGGACGGAAATCCTCATCCATACATCTGCATGCATGATGCCATGATCATCTGTAAAAACGTAGAAGGCTTCAAGGTGTTCTTCTGTAGCTATGTCCCCTTCGCCCGTAAACTTGGGCAACTGCTTGAGGTAGCCCTCTACTGGGAGGGCATTGAAAGGATGAGGTAACACAAGGGGGGTGTACCTAGCAGCTATTATAGCCTCCATTCTAGTTATGGGGGGGTTTTCTCCTGCCATGGGAATATTAGGTGGAGGAGAACTTGGAGGATAACTTGGAGGAGAAGGAGCTTGAAAAGGGGATATTGGAATGGGAAAAAATAGGGGATTTAGGGAGAAGGCTAATGAGCTTAAGTCAGCAGATGCTTCTATTTGCACAGAAGCAACAATAGTAACTAGAGGAGGAGTGGTAAAGCTAGGCATGGGGAAATATTCTGTGGTCCTGGCTCTACGCCAAGGTACAGCTTTAGGGGAGAGGGGAGTGACAAGGATTTCTCCCTCCAATCACAGACCAGGAGGGGAAAACTCAGTAGGAACACTCCCAAAATTTAGGAAACATGAAACTTCAGAAAGAGGTCTACTAAGAAACTGAGGAGGAGAAAATGGAGTTCCAACAGAAGGGGATGGTGGATTACCTAGTTCGACGGCAAAAGCTTCTCCTTCAGAGGCCTTTCCTTTTCTGAGAACCACCTCCGGATCAGTTTTAGGTGTAGCTAGAGGTAGTTGTGGATGGGACCGCGTGTGTCTACCTCTAAAAGCCACAATTAACATGGCAGGTTTGCCACAGTGGAGTCGTCACAATGGAGTCGCCAAGTTCACAGTAGCAATCTTCAAAGTCTATGATACCTGATGCACCTTTAGAATCAGAGGCTCAATGTTGTTCAATCTCGGGGAAAATTTTCAACTTCGTCCCCGGCAACGGCGCCAGAAATGTTAGTGTCAAAAGTCACTCCTGGATTGCAGTAGGAGCAACGTCCATCAGTTTTATGTCACGATTTGTTTGTAGAGGGTGATCAACTGGAAGAAAACTCAAAACGATATCATTCTAATTCCAAAACTAGGCTGGACATGCACAGGTAGGTGAGGTCTAAGTCGAACTTCAGACAATGAGTTGTAGTAAGGGTGAGTAGGGGGAAGACTTCTATGAGGAAAAGTTGAGGGCTGCTATAGGCATCGAGCTTCTAACAGTCTATGGAAGAAAAAATTGAACGTAGGGACTTCTTACACTCAAATGGAGGCAATATTGGAGAATGTAACGGTGCTAAAATGAATCTTTTACCTTAACACAGTCACATACATTCACACGAGTCAGTCGATAGTGAACTCTCTCTGTAAGAGATGAAACTAGATGGAATAAGAAAATTTGTCTATCATAAAACAAGAAATCTCACACACAGATACATAACCAGAGAACTAGAGTGTATTAAAACTTATAATCGGGAGCTTTGCTCTACCACTGACGGATTACAAAAAATGGCGAAAACACCTTCATATACCCCAACAAAACCCCCAACAGCGAAAACAAGAAACAACAATAAAAGTATTACATTTGCATGGCTTTTGACAGTCTGTGCATGCAGACTCCGGATGATCGTGCGCTTCTGGCAAACGCAATCGGACCCCTGACTGTCCTGTCATTGAATCGACATTCTTTTAGTCCTCTATCAAACTTTCCATATATAGCAGAGATGATGTTTAACCACCTCCAGCAACTGCAATAACTACTATCTAGGGATCAGGAACAGTCTTAGTCAACACTGCCTCCTGGGACATGGAGGTCTCCTCCTGGTGCCACCTGGATCAGCTGAACAGTTGGACTGCTACGCGGGAACCCCTGTGGAAGATGTGGATGAGGGTGCAACGAGGGGGTGAAGGTGTGAACACTATGGAGGTAGTGGCGGGAACTGTGACATCGGCTAAGGGATGCCACACTGTCTGAAAAGGACACAGGTGGAGGCGACGTGGAGCGCAGGGGTACGATTGAATGGTGGAAGGTGTTGAGGTGGAGATGACTGAGAGGGAGAGACACCTGGAGGGAGGTGAGAGGATGATGAGTCAAGGAGGGACCATGTGGGTGGATGTGGCAGGATACAAGAGGGCATTGAACTGAGGAGGGAACGACGTGGAAGCGATATGACAGGCAGGGGGGGCCCACTCGTGGCTCAGATATTGCACCGCGTGTCCTCAGATGAACGATCGAGATGTCCTTTGACATTAGAAGAGGGATACCTCCATTACCAGGCTCTCTTGATGTGACCAGGCACTAGGACCACGGGCTTAGCTTCAAAGGCACTTATCGATATTTTTCATTTTGGCGATTTTTTCCGCAGTGGATGGGAGGTCCCTTGTCTCTCGAAATGATGATTCCTAAAACACCATCTGGCTGCCACCTGTTCCAACTAGATCGGATGGCTGATATGAAGTCGGCGGCTTGGGGCTTGTCCCATCACATGGTGCACGCCAACACTCTTTTCCCAAGTTTGTGCCTCTTGNTTTCGACGTTTCGGGGTTCGGGGTTTCGAGATGTATAGTGATGAGAAACCATCACCCTTCGAACTCTCGAATGTCGAAATGCCAACACAACTAGATCTCGTGCCACGCATCCTTCGGATGGATGGCTGATAACCTATCTTGCATGTAATATAGGCGCTATCCATCGTGCTGATCTCGGCGTAACTCTGCTAACCGTTAATTTCCACCACCCGTCGATCTGCTTCTATAGATGAATCTGGGCCGTTGACAATGTAATTTCGCCCACTTACTTGCTTGGAAGCCTGAAACGATATTTTTTCGTTCTGTGCTTGGGCGCCTCTCGTGTAACTTGCAGACCCGAATACTCTTGTGCCCAAGACGAAAATTAATGTTAACACATACATTATTTACAATTCAAAACATAAGGCAAGAAAACATTTATCAGAACCATAGAGTGTGATGCGACTGCTGAAAGGGGTGCTCATTTCCACCCAACCATAATCTCAGTCACTCCCAATGGATTTATCACTGGCCACCCCGAGCTTAAGCCACGATTCTTTGAGATTCAATCTCTTACTTCCAGCTCCATGGAAGTTAGGAATGAAGGCTACTCTCCTTCTCCCAATATAGAAAATAGATAAGGATGAAGGTTACTCTCCTTCTCCTAGTTCAATCTCTATTTTTTGTGATCATAACTCATTGTTCCTCTTTCAGTCCTTCCTCGGACCTAATACTTTCCTCTCTCGTCTCTGCATTTTTCTTCGCAGCTCTCCCCCCTACCCAACACACTCCCTTTCTTGCCTTTTTCCACAATATTGTGTGTGGGTCTAATTTCCAGTTTGTGGTCAGGTCTGGAAGCCTTACGGATGGGTGGTGTTATAACCCTAAATTGCACCACACATGCTTACCTAGCATCAGGCCAACTCATATCCCTTCATTTCCAAAACATCTATTGAACAACTCTTTGGAAATCCTCTTGTGTCAAGGCCCACGCGTGTGCACGCTAGCTGGCTCACTACAGCCCGTGTGTACCTAACAAAGCACGAAAAAAGGAAAGTTGCCGATGGAACAAAAAGCTATGGGTCAGTTAACTGAAACTCCCGGCCATGCATGGCCGAGGGTTCGTCCAAAACCCTAGATCCTTCTAGCCTATAAAAGAAGGGGTAGGGGTACCATTTGGAGGAGGAAAAAATATAACGAAGAAACTCTGCCCATTTACGTAATCCATTGTCCCAACCCTTTAGC